>PVIU01008558.1:0-82390 GCA_004026605.1 Ondatra zibethicus
TGTGATAGCCCAAACCTGCCACCCTAGCACTTAGGGAAGGAGGCTGTGATAGCCCAAACTTGCCACCCTAGCACTCGGGGAAGGAGGCTGTGATGGCCCAAACCTATCATCCTAGCACTCGGGGAAGGAGCCTGTGATAGCCCAAACCTGCCACCCTAGCACTTAGGGAAGGAGGCTGTGATAGCCCAAACCTGCCACCCTAGCACTCAGGGAACAAGGCTGTGATGGCCCAAACCTATCATCCTAGCACTCGGGGAAGGAGCCTGTGATAGCCCAAACCTGTCATCCTAGCACTCGGGGAATGAGCCTGTGATAGCCCAAACTTGTCATCCTAGCACTCAGGGAAGGAGCCTGTGATGGCCCAAACCTGCCATCCTAGCACTCAGGGAAAGAGCCTGTGATAGCCCAAACTTGCCACCCTAGCACTTGGGGAAGGAGCCTGTGATGGCCCAAACCTGCCATCCTAGCACTCAGGGAATGAGACTGTGATAGCCCAAACTTGCCACCCTAGCACTTGGGGAAGGAGGCTGTGATGGCCCAAACCTATCATCCTAGCACTCGGGGAAGGAGCCTGTGATAGCCCAAACCTATCATCCTAGCACTCAGGGAATGAGGCTGTGATAGCCCAAACCTGCCACCCTAGCACTTGGGGAAGGAGGCTGTGATGGCCCAAACCTGCCATCCTAGCACTCAGGGAATGAGGCTGTGATAGCCCAAACCTGCCACCCTAGCACTTGGGGAAGGAGGCTGTGATGGCCCAAACCTGCCACCCTAGCACTCAGGGAATGAGGCTGTGATAGCCCAAACCTGTCATCCTAGCACTCAGGGACTGAGCCTGTGATAGCCCAAACCTGTCATCCTAGCACTCGGGGACCAGGACTGTAAGAGCTGTCTTCAACTCCATGTGATTTGAGTTTAGCCAAGGATACATCCAACCTTATCTCAAACAAAACAGAAACAGCTGGAATAACAAAATGAGGACAGGGCTTTCCTTAGGGAATTAACCTGTTCTCTTTCAGGAGTGAAAATGGGGGAAAGTGGTTTCTTCCTGTTCTCATGACACAAAGAAAGAACCAAACGAGAGAAGGAAAAAAAATCCCCCTTCAGGGAAAGTTGGTCCATGGCATAAAAACTGAACAGGCAGCAACTGACTCTCAGTATAGGTTTTGCAAGTTTGGATTTTTTTTTTTTCATTTTCGAGTATAAAGATTCCAGATAAAAGAAAAAGCAAGAAAAGTCTACAGAGACCGGAGGGAAAAGTACTAAGATTAAATAATTATAAATAATGATTAACGGCAACCAAAAGTTTGTGAAGAGCCTCATTTTTCACGTGTGATTTTATTTGTTCAATCAACTTATATGTTTTTAACCCCATGACTCATATAGAGAATTCTTTTTGCTTTGGGTTGCTCATTCACATCACGAATTTTAAACAGTGTAAAAGGTATAAACACTGTGCTTTCATGATTCATTCCTGTAGAAAGCCGAACTGTGTGAAAGTCAGCGCTGCATCAAGATTTGCTGTTTAGAGCTGTGGCCACACTCAGCCACCAATCCCCTCCTGATGAAACAGTTCGCTTTGAAGGGTTTTGCCCTCAGGACACAGAGAGGAATGGCTAGTACGTGAAACTAACTCATGAGGAGAGAAGGTTATTATTTCATGAAGAGCACAGCAGCTCCGTCCTGAGCAGGGACATGGGGTTCAACAGTCCCCTTCGTAAATCCACCTAAAATCTCCCACTTGACTGGCCTCTTAAAGTTTTTCCCATCTTCTAACAGCATCAAGGCGCCTTGGAGGATGTTCAGCATTCAGAGGGCAGCAGTCAGGCTATGAACAAACCCTGGAGGGACCTCTTCCTGCCTCCTCCCACTGTGCTGTGCCCGATCTCATCCGACTGTGGCCTGCCATTCATTCTTTTAGCAATTGCAGTCAGCCGTGGAATACATTCACACCCCTGTGCTGGATAGATTCACATCAAAACCTCACAGTGGAAACCCGGCTGGACCCTGACGTGACGTGACAAGCCTTTCCCTAACAGATGCAATGCCACAGCCTTCAGGACGCTTCTTCTAGACTTATCCTGCTGAATATGCACCCAGCAGACAGTTTCTGTGAAACTTGCTGTGGGCAGTGGGTGCCCTGTATGAAGCCTTTCTGCTGGTGCTGCCTGGGGGCCGGTGGCTTAGAGTGTTCCCATACTCTCCTGTCCCCTCTGGGAGACTGGCTCACTGCATTTTCCTCAGACCCTCATCACCCTGGCTGCTCTTGACTCCTCCCTGTCAGGAAGAACGCAGGGGAACCAGCTTCATCCCACAGCCCTCTGCCAGACTAGCTGTGAATCTCATTCTAGCAACATTATCTTCTCAAAACACTGTTTTCTCTTGAGTGTTCAGCACCCACCCACATATTCTCTTGTATCAGCAGTACGTGCTTGCATGCTCCAGTCGCAGGAAAACAGCCATTTGTGATTAGCTCACACTCATCTATGCTGAGTGTCTGTCTCGGACTATGAGTGGTGTGTGCCCCTTAATTCTAGCACTTGGAGATGGAAGCAGAAGAATCAGAAGTTCAAGATCAACCTTGGATTCACAACAAGTACAAGACCATCCTGGAAGCCGGGCGGTGGCGGCACACGCCTTTAATCCCAGCACTCGGGAGGCAGAGGCAGGCAATCTTTGTGAGTTTGAGGCCAGCCTGGTCTACAAGAGCTAGATCCAAAGCTACAGAGAAACCCTGTCTCGAAAAACCAAAATAAATAAATAAATAAATAAATAAATAAATAAATAAATAAATAAAATTTAAAAATGGGTTAGATGAAACCCTGTCTCAAAAGTTTAATAAATACATGCAGGACTTATGTCCTTTAGCAGACTGAAATACAAACTTCTCCATCTCTTTCTCAGAATCTGACATGGTCTTACCTACAGTATTGCTCAATGGCTGTGCCCTGTTTGAGCACACATTTAGACCTATCTAAGTTAGTACTAGGCCTTTTCTGGGTCTCTGAAAATGAATGAATGAATAATAAACAAATAAGTAAACCCAAAACAAAAACAAGCAAACAAACCCTCTGTAGTGTTCTCTGAAGTCAGCTTGGGTAGAGTTTAAACCCTCTTGAGTCAGGGTTTAAAATATTTGACAAGGCCAGGCAGTGGTGGCGCACACCTTTAATCCCAGCACTCGGGAGGCAGAGACAGGCGGATCTCTGTGAGTTCGAGGCCAGCCTGGTATACAAGAGCTAGTTCCAGGACAGGCTCCAAAGCTACAGAGTAACCCTGTCTCAAAAAAACAAAAACAAAAACAAAACAAAACAAGAACAACAACAACAAAAAAAAAAACAAGAAAAAAAAGTCTTATAACGGCTGTTCACCCAGTGCAGGGAGCACTTTCCTAGTACTTACTGCCAGGCAGACTGGGAGAGATGCATGCATTCTGGAACCTCCCAATTAGAAATTAATTACTTTGATTTATGTCTTTTTAAAACTTGAAACTTTACCTGGAAGAGGTAATTCCTTGAGAATAAATAATTCTTCTGATAGAAGAAGAAAAGAAACATCACCCTTTCTCCGTGGAGTCATGATTGGAAGCTGCCAAGGCAGGGTGGCATGCTGCCCACTCTCTGGAGAGCCCGTGACAGCCTCAGGCCTTCTCAGCGTATAGATCCATGTTGCCTGGCTTCCCCGTGGTGTAGAGGCCAAGTGCTCTCCTTGACCTGTGGAGAAGAGCAGAGGCACTGTCTGCAGAAGCTAGACTCACGCCATGCCCTCTTCACCCAGCTTCTGACGGTAGCCGTCTGTAATTTCTAGATGCTCTCAGCCTTGATTTCTCTGGCCTTCTAATTCTAGATCATGTTTTTCAAAATGGGTCCAGAACTGGTAGGTCTCAAGCCTCAGACAAAAGTCTCACTGAGGTGCCTATAACACCTCAAAGTGGATTCTGGCCACCAGGTCCTCCCAGCACCCCCAGTCCCTAGCTGGCACACTCGACAACCTCCTCTAAACTGCTAAAGCCTGGGACCTGGGCAGGGCTGCCCTTCCCTTTATAGCTCAGTCATTTGAGCTAGGCTGGTCTCTCGGCCCAGGCCACCTCTCTTGGTCAGGGGTTCCTCTCTTGCTCTCGTGGTGGGGCTTAGTCTGCCAGCCATGTTCAGCCTGGACTCTTCCCTCTGCCTGCTTTCTCCCTTATGCCAACAACAAAAACCTCCATATGTCGGGAGTAGCCATGTCCTCTTTCTAGTTCATTTTTTCATTCAAGAACCATGTGTGATCTTGATATTTGCCGCCTACTTCTTCTTCTTCTTCTTCTTCTTCTTCTTCTTCTTCTTCTTCTTCTTCTTCTTCTTCTTCTTCTTCTTCTTCTTCTTCTTCTTCTTCTTCTGTTTCTTTGTGTTTTTTTTGAGATAGGATTTCTCTGTAGCTTGGAGCCTGTCCTGGAACTCACTCTGTAGACCAGGCTGGCCTTGAACTCACAGAGATCCTCCTGCCTTTGCCTCCTGAGTGCTGGGATTAAAGGTGTGAGACATCTCCATGTTTTCAAGCATTTATCACTCCACAGTTTGCACTTTACCAGAGAGTAAAGCAAGAGTCCATTATGCATAAATTATATGGGTGGTGATGGTTGAACAGAAATATCTTTCAGTTTAACAGGTTTTTCCTAGAATAGGTTTCACTGGAGCACTCCTGACAGCCCACCAGTTTATAATCTTGTATTTACATCTGGTCTCTACCCACTTCATCTCCAGAGGTCAAGAGGCTCAGGAAATTATCTTCAGAAAGACCAGAAACAAAGAATATAAATGAAAGTAAATAAGTCTTCCGCTGCACACAATCAATCATGTAGATCTGAAACCCTGACCACGCTCAACATACAGGCACACAGCAGGCCAGGGTAATCTGGTTTTTCTAACAGGCACACAGTGGTCAGGATATGTCTGATTTTCCTAACAGACATCATTAGGCTTCCTTGGAACTTAAAGTTGCTGTGACATTATTAATAGGTTTTCTGTACCCCCAAAGCAGGTTTCTCTGCCGACATAGAAAGTCAGATTGAGCCAAATTAAAAAGTAAAAGACCAGGTTTATTCTGAGCAAAGCAACTCTCGGGTGACTCCTTCAGCCCCCAGAGATGGAGGTGTGTGGGGGGGGGGCAGAAAAAAATCACATGGCCGATCTAAAGCAGAGAGCTTAAATACTTTGTAGGCATGGGGTGATGACAGGTTCTCCACAAGCTGGTTTTGGGTCCAGTTATAACGCTTTAGGCAGGGACTAGGCAGCCAGCAACTCCAGGGGAGGAGCCACCACAACCGTGTGGAACTGGACTTCTGGGCAGTTTTTCAGAGAAGGTGGGGTTTGGAGAGAGAGGAATGGGGCTGAGCTGTAGACTCCAGACAAACAATTATACCAGCTGCTTGTCTGTCATCGTGACAACAGAAAGGAGGAAAGCAACTCACAGGAAGTTTCAGTCTGTCATGGCAGCACAGGCATGGCAGAGCAGTTCAGCCCGTGGTTGCAGGATCCTATGATGCAGAAGATGGCAAGAACCAGGGCCAGGTCTAGCTGTCAATGTCCTACCCCTTCTGTCATACTCCCCTCAGCAAGGTTGCTCTTCCTGAAGGTTCCACAGCCTCTCAAAATAGCACCCCATCTTATTTTGTTTCCCCTTTTGAGACAGGGTTTAGCAAGGTAGCCTAGGATGGCCTTGAACTTGCCATCCTCTGGCTCGGCTCTCAGAGTGCTAGGGTTAGAGACGTGCACTTCCAGATTTAGTCATGTGACTATTTCCAGTCAGAGTAGTGGATTTCCCTGTCACAGTCCCTCACAGGTAGGTTTGGGTAGCTATGCAAAGTTGTCCTTCACACTTCTGCCATGGTGTGGTTGTATCTGCAGGTCCACTGGCAGGAGCATTACTGTACTTACCGTGAGAATGCCAAGGTCAATGGTTAGTGAGGGTGCCTCTCTGGTGCTCTCCATACTGAGAACTCTTGGGTCACCAAGGCCGTGCTGAGCTGTGCCTGACAACAGGCCTCTCTGACTTGGCAGACATTGTCGGCCAGCCTGCCCCAAACTCAGCTCCTCTGATGCTTTTCCTCCTTTCTCAGCCCAGAGGGTAGCAGAGATCAATTTCTATCTGTACTCTATTTTCTACGCTCACACCTAGCAGGAAGAGTCAGGAGGCACAGCTGCTTCCGATTCCTTCGCTGTGCTCAGATCACAGAACGTTCCATTCTCCCATCTCCAAATTTCTCTTTCATTTCTGGAACTGCAAGAACCAGCCCCAGAGATTGAGTGGAGAGGATGCCATATGGGTTGAAGAGCTGGGGTTCTAGTCAGTTGACCAAATGTCTGACTGTAATCCAAACATCAAGACCCTAGTTTACTCCTCAGCCACTGAATCTTGTTCTGAAATCTGTGCCTTTTTCCAAGTATTGTCTCAGGCAAGCTGGGGAGATGAACTGTGTCTCTTTGTATCAAAGACTGGGTTCTCATAAGTCCATGCAATACCACCAAAGGGACTTGTCACCTACCAGAATGTTTTTTATTTTATTTTATTTTTATACAAACCATGCTGTGCACCCCAGTCTGGCTTTAAACCTACAGTCTTCCTTCAGCTTCCCTAGTGCTGGGTTTACATATGCACACCACTGCGTCCACTTCTTTCCCATGGAACCCACCCTCAGGTCTTTGCCCGAGGAATGGCACCTCCCCTATCTGGCTACAGCTGAGCTTTCTCTCAAGCTGATCTTCAGTAAGGAGCTGAGCCACTTACCAGTGGTTACACCACTGAAAAAAATGGCTCCCCTTCCTCTAGCAACAATTAACTACCAAGCGCCTCATGAGTATCCCATACTGTTTATGATGGAGTGTCAACGGGTCCTGTCTTGTCCAGATAATCACAGCTGCTGTGAGCTCGTGACGGCGACATCGGTGTCATCCACAGAAGGCTGCATTTCCTCTGTCTCACAGCCCTCCTGGTCCTCTGGCTCTTACAATCGTTCTGCCCTCTCTTCCGTGATGCTCCTTGAGTCGGGGTTGGAGTAGGGGGCATTGATACAGATATCCTGTCTAGGACCGAGTGCTTGATGGTCACTTCTTCTCAGCACTTGGACCAGTTACGAGTCTGTGCATTACCAATAACTCACTGAAAACAGAGGTTTCTCTGACCGAATCTGAGTGCCCCACTAATCACTATAGGAATAGACACAAATATGGAGAAGGTGGCTCCTCACTGTGGCTTATATCCTCCACAGCCTTGGGCTTTTGACAAGGTTTACAATATGGGAGGATAAATTCCCTCCTGTGGAACAGACCCCCAAACCCATGCAGAAAGTGATTGGTTCTCTTCATAACATCTATGCCACTATTATACCAGTGGGCACATTTTGTCTGGTAGGTCAGTATTGTAGCTTCTACCTGGCTAAGTAAGGCTGCTGATGGTTTGGGTTCCCTTAGCCTACCCTGTGCTTTCCAGTTCTGTGGAAGCTATGCAGTAGGAAGATATCTCCATCTCAGTTCTAGCTTGATTTCCCTACGCCTTGCAGTCAAAGTGTGTGTGTGTGTGTGTGTCTTCAGTTGTTTATCATACAACTCCAGGGGAAAAATAAGAGAAATGGCAGTATCTGAATCATTTCAGGACCTCTGGGGTCTTCTCAGCCTACAAGTCATAGGGCAATATCCCATATCTGGTGTTGGCCATTTGTTTAAAACTCTCTGGCATCTAGACTCCTCCCTGAGCTTTCACAGGACTGGAAGATGCTGGATAGGCTACTAAGAGAGTATCTTAGTGCTATTTTGTTGCTGCAACGAGACATCATGGCCAAGGAACCTTATAAAGAAAGCATTAAATTGAGGGCTTGTTTACAACTTCAGGGGTTAGTCCATGACTGTCATGGTGTGGGTGTGTGGCACAGGCAAGCATGACACTGGAGCTGTAGCTGAAGCTCACACCCAACCCGTAGTCTGCAGAGAGAGAGAAGGAGAGACAGAGAGAGAGAGATAAGATAGAGAGGAGAGAGAGACAGAGACAAGAGAGAGAGAGGGGAGGGCAGGGCCTGGGGCCTGACATGGGTCTTTGAAACCTCAAAACCCACTCCCCCCAGTGACACACTTTCTCTAATAAGGCCACACCTCCTAATCCTTTCAAACCAGTTCCACTAACTGGAGACCAAGCATTCAAACTTATGACCCTAAAGGGGTCATTCTCATTCAAACCACCACAGGGAAAGAGGCAAAGAACAGCACCAGGGACCAGCATGGCAAGATATCCCTGAAGTTGCAGAAGTGGAAGCCATCACAGCCAGCTCAACAGAAGGGAAATCTTGCCTGGTATCAAAACTCTAGCCAGCTACCCAGGGAGAGGGAGGTCATAGATCTTAGAGGAGTGCCTACTGTTGCTGCTGTGCTAATACTCCACATGCCCACCCTGTGCTCACAGTCACCCTGTGCCCACCCTGTGTTAGATGTGCCTGTCGCCATCATCAAAGAAGCTTCTCTTTGCAGCTGACAGGGACCATTCCAGAAAACACAACTTGTCAAAATTCAGAGCAAAACTGATTGTGGGGTGCCCAGCACAATAATCTCCAAAAAGTCTGTCTATGACATAAATCCACACCCAAGGCTCAGGAAACATCACAGAAGATGGAACAGAAAGATTTGAAGAGTCAGAGGAGCAGGATTTGCTGGGAGGTTATGTCTCTAGAAACAACAAAGAAACTATACCCACGATAGCTCAACAACATGGCTGCCTGAACAAGGCCTGAGCAATCATATCACAATAGACACGCTAACGTGGCAGGGGAAATCTCACGGGGCTCCACCCCATAAACAGGAAACTACAGGCAACCAATGACTGTTGAGGAGAGAAGTCTTCCTGGGGGAGCCCTTTATTTGGCTACCCCTTCTCTCCCCCTCTGCCTCTCTCTTCCTTTTCCCTCCCTCTGTTCCTCTTTCTCTTTTGCCACTCTTATCCCCAGGGACCGGCCTCTGTCTCCTCTCTGCCCACTTCTCTCCTCTTACAATAAACCTCCCATGTGAGCCCTGTTGCATGACTTCTCTTAGTGGAATTTTTAAAATTACAACTAGAGAGGGAAATGATTACATTTTAATTTTAAAAGTTGTGAACAAACAAAATAACCCATGGCTTCTGGGAGCAGCATTATTTACCCATGAAGAGTCTCTCTGTAGAGGCATTTCAATTGTGTTTTAATAAATAAAGCCTGCCTGAAGATCTGAGAGTAAAACAGCCCCACTGGTCAGCCTTACAGACCAGGCAGTGGTAACACACACCTTTAATCCCAGCCCCAGAGAGGAATATAAAATGGTGGAGACAGCTCTCAGAACACAGTCTCATTCTGAGATTCCTGGAGGTAGGATCGCCATTTCAGATTGAGGTCGAGGTAAGAGCCAGTGGCTGGTTGCTTTGCTTTTCAGGTCTTCAGGTTGAACCCCGATTTCTCTCTGAGTTTTTATTAACTGTGCTTCAAACCTCTGTTCAAACTCCTTTCACAAAAAATATATTTTAAAATTAGATTGAAAAATAGTTGGTTTCCATCTGTCTTTTTCATAATCCTGAATTTGGTTATTCCTCTCCTCCTCTCAGCCCATCCTGAATCCGCTCCCAGTGTCCCCTCCCTGACCTGCCATATCGCATCTATCCCTTATCTCCCAGTGTCCCCTCCCTGACCTGCCATATCGCATCTATCCCTTATCTCCCAGTGTCCCCTCCCTGACCTGCCACGTCGCATCTATCCCTTATCTCCTCTCCTTCAGCACTCAGATGTGCTTCTCTTGGCCACGCACTTGAAGGACTCTGCATCCGATACTTCACATCCACAGCCATTCCTGATCTGTTGCCAATAACTAGGAAATGGACCAACCTATATGTCCATCCACTGACTGATAAGTGATGAAAAGGTGATACTCATACACAGAGGGATTCGATTCATCTGTAAAGGAAGGTATAATTATGAAATCTGCAGGAAAATGTCTGGAACTGGAAGATATTATCCCGAGTGAAGTCATCCTGAAAGCAAAAGACAAATGATAAATGCTCTCTCTCATACATGAGCCCAGACTTTGGCTTTTCAGATTTACGTGTTTAGAAGTACCTATAGAGGCCAGGAAGCTAGATAAGAGCCAAGGTGGAGGGGAGGCCTTAAGAGGAGGGAATACTGGAACCTGTCTGACTTCCTAAAGAGGCCATGAGGATAGAGAGTCTGAAGATACACGGCAGAGTAAAAACGCAGTGTGGAACAGGCACAGTGTGAGGAAGAGAACTTGAGGCAATCTAGAGGACAACTGTCCCCGTGGTGCTGATTCAAACACCCAGGTCCGTTAGGAGCCATTGCAATGAGATGCGGCTCAAGGAAGCAAGGGTTTTTCTCTCCGTTGGTTGCCACAGATATCACTCAAATCACATTGCAACTAGTCTTAAACATCTCCCATTAAGTGGGGTTCCAATACAGCCTTGAATTGGTCTCTGGCGAGAGTGCCTAGCAGTGAGTAGCCCTGTTTAGTGGTGGTTAGCACCTGGGAAAGAAACCCTCTGTCTGGTCTTTACAGTCTTGGAAAGCAATCAGATTAATAAAGCCAAATAGAAACTGCGAGACCACTGGCACCCGGCTGAAGTCCAGAAGGGGTTTTTTGGGCATTCCTTACCAAAGAAAGTCAATAAGTTATAGTAATCTCCCACGGATATCTGAGGCCAAGAATGAATCATGAGGTTATAAATACTGTAGTCGTAAAACTGCTCATTTCCTTCTCCGTGCTACATTCTCAAGAGGCGATGGAGTACTTACGCTTTGGCGTTGAAAACAGGATGGGGCATGGAGCTCTTAAGAACTTCTTGTGAAGTTAGCACCAGTCTCCACTCTCAGCTCTATCGGCTCTACCACAATGCAGGCCAGCGAGTTCACAACGGGGAGGCAATAAAGGCTGAAAATGCAAGGGACCCTTAGCTGAGGAGGACACAGCTCCAACTTCTGTCCGCCAACTGCTTGGCTTTTTTCTAACCAAAGTCCTGGAGACAGCACTACATGAGGGTTTAGTCTCCTGCAAATCTCCCCACTGTTGCCGAGAGCCCAGGACTGTGTAAATCAGCAGACTTGGGGTGGCACTGAACATCCAACTCAGACTCTTTCTCCTAACACTGATCTACTCCCATAGCCCCATTTCTGAGCTATGCCACACTCATAGGGGCTTTAAGAGAATCACATATGTAGTGGGAAGCCTGTATTGTCGATGAGTTTTGCCAAAACATGAAATCTTCAGGGTAATTGTTCGTTTCCAGTATGAGTCCACAGTCTAACCAATGCAACCTGAGTACAAGAAGCTGACTGACTCCATGTATATAGATGCAGAGGGCAGTTGATTCCGAGGAGTGGAGTTAGCAGTTATCCGTTACTTAGCGCTGTGTGCAGCAGTCAGGAGTGACAGGCATGGTGACTCTCCTTGCTTCCTTCTCAGACAAACTTTCATGAGGATCCATGTGCTTTTGAGAACCTGGAAGTGGCGGGAGGCAATCCTAGCTTTGGAAACACACGTCCACTCTTAGACCAGAGGACTTCCGTCTGCTGTCAGACAATTGCGAAATCACCTCTGGAGCTTTTGCTTTGGTCGAATCAAGTGTGCTTGTGAACTCTAATTTAGCTACATTTCTCTTGACCATATGGGTCTCAGGCAGTAATCCTGCCCATAATCCTATGGAAAGCGTGGCTCTAGGCTCCTCGTGGCCGATTCTTTCTCTCTATTTTGTCACATTCTAGACTGTGCTGGTCAGCTGCGAGGTAAAAAGAGTGGGTTCGGTTGCTATCTTGTTTTGATTCTCTGAGCATTCCTCCTCTAATCAGAGTTCTCAGAGCACAGGCTGTGTCTCCGATGTTAGTAGGTTTCTTTTTTTGGTTCACTTTTACAGTCAGGATTTTAGCCTAAGGACTTATGCAGCCCCCCCCCCCCCGGCACCCGGTATAGCCAATCTTCGTGTCTTAGGCAATGCTAGTTGTGTGACTCTCCCTCTACCATAATCTTAAGACAGGAAACCACAAATTACCTCATTTTGCACGGTAATTCTGGGCTCTGACTCACGTCGAGGGAGCGATTAGAATCACAGAATTTCAGTCTTGAAGGGAACAGAGAGGTCACATTCGTGACTTAACATGGGAGTCACCAAGGCTGGTTCTCATTTTTTTTTTTTTTAAACACACGATTCCCTTTCTCCTTTCCCCACCCCCAGAGACTTTTCTGGGTTTGACTGGACTCCAGACTGTATTTTTAGAAGGTTCCCTGGTGATTCAGACAAGCTAGGTGTGTGACCCACTGGCCCGCTCACCTTCAGAGGGAGGAATGTCTGCTGGAACATTCTGGGTTTACAAGCATCTGGCTTGCGTAGGATGTGGAGAGCAAAGTCTCTCTGTGGGCTCAGAGTGTTTCCCTATGAGCTGACCCTATCTTACATGGGTTATTTACCCTACAAGCTCCTGTGAGTATCTGTGTAGAGAGTCAGTCCTTTTCATATGAATAGCTGGCAAGTGTCCCCATGATCTGTCTGACTACTTGGAATATAGTTTACAATAGGCTGTTTACACAACAGCCTCACAAGACATCTCAGGTGACCAGCAGTGTCAGGAGTTAGACCCACATCTCCTAGGGGCGCTGTGGCTCAATTTTCCATTGTATAACAGCTAAGTGATTGGCTCTGTTACTCATTAATTAAGAAAAGCTAGTTAATAATAAAAAAAAACCTCCAAGATACTTTCTTCTGCCGACATCCTGAGTTTAGAGAGTTCAATCTAATGGAGGATTCACACACACACACACACACACACACACACACACACACACACACACACAAAACTCAGGGGGATGGGAACGCCCAAATGTATATATATCAGGCTGACCTTGAATTCACAGTTCTTCCGCCCCAGTCTCTCAAAAGCTGGGATTATAAGTGTGCACCAACTTGTCCAATGGTTGCAAATTAGAAATTAGCCAGTGCACATTATTTACTGGTTCCAATGCCATAAGCCCTTTTCTTATGTTTTATTATTTTGTGGTATTGGAGATCAAACACAAGACCATGGGCATGGTAAATAAGTCCTCTGCCCTTGGGGTATATAAATATCGTATGATATTTACTTATATGCCCTTAGGGCATATAAATATCATATGATATTTACTTATATTAATCCATTTAAGTTTAGTTTCCAAACAAACTCTGCATTAGATTCTACCATCATTCCCAATTTGCAGATGAAAATAATAAATAAGTCTTGGAAAAGCCAAACAACCTGCCCCATCTCAGCTCCAATTTGAACCCAAATGGGAAAGCTTCGTCTCCAGCTGTTGTGTTGCTCCACAGGGGAGCGCATGAGCATCTGTTGTCACTTGCTGCCCTGCAGTATCAACAACCAAGCGAGGCAGTGTTGCTTACTAAGGATGAATTAACGGCATTGCTGTTTGTACAGTGGTATCTGCTCCACATTGGTGTGCTCACATCCTCAGATACAGCGGCCGGTGAAGAGATGGACCTAGTTTACTTGTTTGAGTATTCACTATTTTATTTATGCCCAGATCAGAATGAAATACACTGTCCTGGCTTTGTAGAAGCGAACTTAAAACATACTTAGCACATCTCATTTTCAAAAGAATACTGGTAAAGATGACACTGTCTTATGCCCAGGGATGATTTAGAATAATTCTTAGTGTACTTCAGCTCATTTTGTGACATAGCGTAATGTATTAGTATATTTCACTAATATAAATACTAATATAGACACTAATATAATGACTAATATAAGTGATAATAAAATATACTAATATATTGGTAGATTTCAGTTCATTGAATATATTGTAACTCATATTGTTGAAAAAAAAGCATCCCCTACAAATCTAAACTACACCCACCCAGTACTTTTTCCCCCTCAATGACCCAAGTTTTTAAGTAATTCAGATAAATCTAGGACATGGACATGGAAATAAGACCTTCAGATTTATCCTGAATGATCAAAGTCTTGGGTGGTGATTGGGTAGTGGTCACAGAGGCTTCACGGCACAGCGTGGCGGGCACAATCTTGTGGCTACTGCAGGAATATTCCTCTGAACTCTCACACCAGGAACAGAAGAGGTCTGCCAATCAGCCGTCCATACTGGAGCCATCTAAATTTGAGTCCTTATCTGATACCAACCTTTCCCAGTAGCTTGAGGGAGGCAGGCTTTCATGTGCTTACCCGAAACAAAAGGAGATCTGAGACACTGAAGATGGCTCCCTAGATCCCATTTTCCCTGCCAGTAGGCATTTTCGGATCCAGAATAAGATCTAAGATCTCTAAAGGAGATTTGAAAGGCTTCTTTCACATGGGAGGAGGCACATCAAGTCATAAAGTATCTTCATTTAATGCCTCAAATCACATTTCCCAGGGATCCAGGCTCTGTAGGTGCATAGATTCTCTCTCATTTTTCTCCAATTACAACCTCCCCTACCTCCACTTCTACCCATTCATTCCCCCCTGCCAGACTCTCTGCTCCTCCACTAACCTTCAGAAAAGAGCAGGCCTCCCAGTGATATTAGCTGAATACGGCATAACGAGATGCAGTAAAACTAGGCACAACCCCTAATATCAAGGCTGGCCCATAGGAGAAAAGGGTCTCAACAGCAGGCAGAAGAGTCAAGCGACATCTGAACTTCCACTGTTAAGAGTCCCACAAACACCCCAACCTAAAGAATCACAGCGTGTATAAAGAGGACCTAGTGGAGACCTATACAGGCTCCGTGATTGCTGTTTTAGTCTCTGTGAGCCCCTGTGAGCCCTACTTGTTTCTGCGGGCCTTGTTATCCTGGGTGTCGTTGACCCCTCTTCCTTCTACAATCCTTCTTCCCCCTTTTCTGTGGGGTTCCCCAAGCTTTACCTAATGTTTGGATGTGGATCTCTGCATCTGCTCCCATCAGCTGCCCGGAGGCACCCATCTATAAGTATAGCAAACTAATGCTAGGAATTATTTCATTGACTTTTTTTTTTTGTCAGTTGTGTTTGGCTCTACCCTAGGTCTCTGAGCCATCCAGCTCGGAAGCTGTCAATCTAGGCAGTGCTGGACATTGGCTCCCTCTCATGACCTGGGCTTCAAGTTAGGCCAGGCCCTGTACAGGCATAGATTCCCTTTATACTTGGTACAAATCAAGCCAGAGATGCCGCTGAAGCTGCCCAACAGGTGAGCTCTCTTCCTGTTAGCAATGGTCAGGTTGGGTTACTTGCCTTCCTTCCTTTCTCTCTGGCTGTCCTCTGGTAACAGTGGCTACAGGATCTCAGATGTGACTCTTTGTTTTCTTCCCTGGAAATAGTGATGGATTAAGCAGAGAAAGCCTGGGAAGGCTGGCGGTGGACCAGTCCAGAACAACAGACAAGACTAATGCTCCCAGCTGAGTCACATTCTACCTCAACAGATACGACCATACAACTGAGTAAATCTCCGAAAAATAAAAACTGTGATAAGTCTTTGCATTCTCCATGAAGGCAATCCCATATTCTGAACTTTATAAGCTTGTGTGTACAAATACACTCAGGTACATACACTGTATTGGCCACTCATACCAGGTTCACTAGGCTAAGGAAGCGGTTTCTGGCAGCCCAGGGTTTATTTGGGATGGGTGGTGGCACCGCTTGGGTTGTCCCAAGAGGAGTTGACAGTGAGTTAGCATTGAGCTGCAGCAAGGGACATTATGCAACAGAGAACAGTCACTCAAAATGCCAGAAAGTACTCGGCTGAGAAAACGCTGTGAGAAACCACAGGCAAGCCACCCATCGTATTCTGTATGATGGTGCACACTAAGCTATACCCAAGAAACGTTGTGGTTTCCAGACGTACCACAAATGGTGGAGTGATATACATCCACATGTCTTCAGAATAATTCTGAATTTTCATGCCTTCATGAGATCTTGGCAGGAACATACAAAGACATGCACACATTTCTGGTTCTAAAATTTCCACCGTTTCATAGGTCTTTAATAGAGGGCAGATTCTTACAGGCTGAGGGTGGCTCAACATTAGAGATTAGGTGGGTGAACTGATCTCTGCAAGTCCCTGCTGGCCATTCGAGCCTGCTGGCCCTTCAAGTGGGCGAGTGTGTGTGTGTGTGTGGAGTGGGGAGTGAGTTCAGAGAGTTCATCTGCTGAATTCCCTTCATGTTTCTGGTACATTCATGGATTGAATACTCTGATTACAGTGGCTCACTTTTCCCATGAGTTCAGTAGGTTATATTTTTAGCAGTTTTCTAAAGTCAGAAAGTCACCCCAAAATCCCAATAGTACCAAAGTGCTGGTTTCAAAAGGGAGACTTGCCCACAAGTAGTGAACTATTTTTCAAATAACTGTTTGGAACAATTACACTTATCTGCTGTTTTTCTATTCAAATTAAGGAAAGCAAAAACACCCAGAAAAGCTAGAGATATCTCTTAACTACTAAGGACAGCTGCCATCTTGAGTTTATCTTTTTATATATGTATGTATTTTAATATTTGAAATAGTGACTTGCCATAACCTAAATTGACCTTGAATCTATGATTTTCCTGCCAAAGCCTGTTGTGCTTGGATTACAGGCAGTATGTCTGGCCTAACTTGAATCTTTGAAAGTAATTCTAAAATAGAATGATATTTGAATACCTTTATAAAAACAAAATCCAATACAACAAAACATCATGGAATACTACATGCTCTAACTTATTACCTTCTATTCCATAAACGGTTTGCTAGCTCAGCAAATACTTCCTCAGGGCCTGCGATGTGCCAAGAGTCATACCAGCCACCAACTAACCTAAGACGGACAAGATGATGGCTCTGCTCTCAAGATGTCTCAAGCGTAGTTCATTTTTATATTATTGGGTTTATTTCTTTGATTTGCAAATAGGGCAGTTCCCTTTGGCACAGAGTCCTGAGAGTGTGGCCTCCACACGGATGTCCTTCCAATGATCACTGCTGAGGAGAAGAAGTGCTTGAGAGACGGTGGGAGAGGAGCTGCCCTGGGCAGCCCATGAGAATGTCGCGGCACCGCGATGGAAGGCGAGAAGCAGCAAAGCCCTGCTCTCTGCATGATGACGACAGCCGGGGAAATGAATGAACAGAAGGAAAGGAGGCAGCCATGAGATCAGCTCTAAGACCTTCACTCAGGAGACTGAGCCCAGGCTTTATGTGTGCGAGGCAAATGCTCTACACCAAGAGCTATCTGTGGAGCACTGACAGTGTATCCATGGAGACTCAACCGATTCTACAGGCATTTTAGAAAAAATAATAACGAGATGATTTAGATAGTTTCTTTATTGTCAGAGATTATTTCCAGTGTGTCTATGAGATTATTTATAGACCAGAGTGAACTTTTTAAATTATTGGCAGCATTAGGAGGTGGGGGTTTCTTCAGTCATTTGAAACCCTAATATCTTAGTTAGAGGTTTCTAATTCTGTGAAGAGACACCATGACCATGGTAACTCTTATAAATGAAAATATTTTATTGGGGTTGGTTTACAGTTCAGTCCATTATTGTCATTGACAAGAAACACGGCAGCACACAGGCAGACATGGAGCTGGAGAGGTAGCTGCGAGTTCTAAGTCAGGATTGGCAGGCACCAAGAAGAGAGAGAGAGAGAGAGAGAGAGAGAGAGAGAGAGAGAGAGAGAGAGAGGGGCACTGGGTCTGGCTTCAGCATTTGAAAATCCAAAGCCCACCTCCAGTGACACACTTCCTCCAACAAGGCCACACCCAACTCCAAGAAGGCCACACCTAGCCCTTCAAGGCCATCTCTCCTACACCACTCCCTAAACATTCAAATATTTGAGTATATGGGACCCGTTTTTATTCAAACCACCACACCTAAGCACAAAATTTCTGCAAAGGAAGAAACTCTTCCCAGTATTAGGATGGAACATTGATCTTTTCTGGTCTTGGGACTCAAACTGAGATGTTGGTTTATCCTGGGTCTCAAGACTTCTGGGTTTTGGGTGGAAACATTTAATTAGCTCTCTTGAGTCTCTGACTTCTGAGTACAATTGTGGGACTTAGGGAAAGGCATGAATTAATTCTTTATTAAGATATAGTAATATAAATATATACATGTGTGCATATATACCATCCTATTGTTGCTGCTTCTCTGAAGATTGTAGGATGCTGATCAATATGACATTTGCCATTTACCTGGTGAAATTAACAAGAACTTAATTAAATACAATATAATTTAAATAGAAGAAGCTATCTAATCTGGCAAATTGTTCAGTTAGTGTAATCTTTCAAAAACTCTGAACTGCATATGTGTTCATAAAATAAAGTCAGAACTAAGCAACTAACTCCACTAAGTTAGGTATGTAGAAGCCGAAGTCAGAGCACCCCGTTCCTGAGGATTGCTGCAAGACCACCTTCACACTAATTTGGGGTACACTTCCTTTTTGTTCAAGAGCTATCAAATAGGAAGTTAATATAGATCTCAGTTGCAACATATTTGGAACAGTGGTAGAGTAAATACAAACTTCTCCAAAGAGTCCCAAGCGTGGCCTGATCCACACAGGAGTGTCACCAAAACCCATGTAAGATGCAGTCATTGTTCAAATTCAAAACCACATGAGAAAACCCTCCCTATGAGATCAACAGCAGACATAAATGCTGTTTTATATCAGATGTTCCTGAAGCCGAAGTCCAGAGAAGGAGGGTCTTGTCCAAGGCCACTCACCTGGCTCTGAAGGCAAACATTACCTCCCTTTAAGGGTTCTACCACACATTTTTTCTAAATGTCCACAGGGCAAATATTCAAGGTCTCTCCTTTAGTCTCATAATTTTTAGTAAATTTAATTTCTCCTCTTGGAAAGGAATGATTAGCAGAAGAAGGGCAGCAAGATGAAGTAATAGAACTAAAATTCTCAGAAACAAAAAGTATTTGAAAACAACATAAAAAGTTAAGATTTTTCACTGGCTCTATTCTTAGAAGGCAAGGCAGGAGCAACTGTGGAAAGCATTCGAGCTTGGGTTTAGAGCCACTGACCACTGACGCGAGAGGAGTTTGTGTAAGTGCCTGGGTTCCAAGAGCAAGCAGACAGTGTGGGTGCTCAGAGCATTCTGTGTGGGTGCCCATGTCTTTCCTGCTTGTTTCCCTCCCTCAGGTATGTCCTGATCACAGGCCTCCTCCATCCTTAGCCCCAGCGGCTGCTTGAGGCTTCCCAGGACAGCAGGGCCCTTTCTTCCTCTCCTTTATTGCTCCACCAGCCACTACACTCTTCAGTTGCTTCCTGCTTTACCAGGGTCCAGCTCTCGTTCTTTTACAGCCTGCGAAATGTTTTGGAGTTGTGCTCTCACGCCCCTCTTTCCACATATGTGCTGTGTAATCTTTACCTCCGTGCTCCAGGCTGCACTTTATCCCACCTCTAGGACAGCACTCCTTTCTCTCTGCGCCCCCAACTTGTACTTCTTTAGTAGCTTCTCTGCCTTTTCCAGAGGCTTCTCACACTTCCTGATCTGTGGCTGGACGTCCAGAGAGCCCCCAAGGGCGTGGGCAGGCCTCCTGAAGACAGCCGATGTCATTTTCCCAAAGTCATACATATTATATTACACATATTATATTTATTTGATATAAATTTATGGCATCCTTTACAAGCAAAATTAGCTTTCTCTCAAAATCCTCAAGTCAGTGTTATGATCAGGAAGTGCTCTAGCGTGAGACAGTGAGGAGTGGGCACGCACCCTGGGGATGGGGCCTCACAGGCGGTCTGGGCGTGCCCCTCCCCCACCTCGCTTGCCCGTTTCCAGTACTTCCAGATTCCCTCGAACTCCGTGCTGTAACTGGGGGTTCCTGCTGCTTCAGTAGTCCTTGTTCCCGGGGTTCACACCACTCTCAACACTTAGAGCCCTAGAGTCTCATACCGTGCTGTGCTTTTATATCTTGAACTTCGTGGCTGGTCTCTAAAATGCTACATCCCTTCTTCATACTTTGAAGATCAACTCATGATTCTCCCTTTTAAAGAAAGTTCTAAGCTGGGCACGGTGGTGTTCTGGTTCTAGTATTCAGGAGGCAGAGGCAGGAGGATACAATGTCAGTTTGAGGTCAGCCTAGGCTGCACAGTGAGACTCTGTTTCAAAATAAAAAAGAGAAAAAGAGGGGAAAGGAGGGAAGGAGGGAGAGAGGGAGGAAATGTAAAGAAAATTAAAAGCTGCCTCTATCAGCTCCCAAGAAGAAAAGTAGCAGGGCATCCTAAAAGTTGATTTATTTCTTATAATAAATACCCAAAGATTTTATTTATTATTATTTTTTAATATTTATTATTTTAATCTTTTATCATTTTAATACTTAATATTTATTTATTATAATGCCAAGACATGCTAACCCTACCTGTTAGCAGACATTCACTTTGTTCCCAGACAGGAGTCTTATCTTGTGACTTGATTTACCAAAGTGTTAAAGAACTATAAGAAAGGAGTGGCTAACTTTCCCTCCCTAGTGCTTGGTGGCAAATTAATATCTGAAAAACCCCTGAAAACGAAAATGAAAAGTGAGAGAAAGTACCTAGTAGCCAAAAAAAGAAAGAGGGAATTAGTGAAACCCTGGCAGCATTGAGCAATCGTGACTCAATAAGCAGAAAGAACCAAGTAAATAATTCTCTACCCGAAGAAACTGTTTCTGCTTTGTAAGTTTTGCTGCTCTATCAGCTTTTAGTCCTGTAAGAGGCTATTAGAACCATCACTCGGTGAGAGACCCCGCTATTACCTGTTAAACCATGTTCTAAGCATGTCCGAAAGGGAGAGCCTGTCTTCTTTGCCCTGAAATATGATCCATAACATAAGAAATATGATCCATAATAACAGCTCTGCTCTAACCTAATGAAGTCAACCCCTTTAGTGACATTTCTTTCTTCCTGAGCAAGACCCTTGCCTGTTCTAACCCAATGCTCTCACTGACTACTGAGACTGCCCAGGGCTAGGATGTAGCTCCTTGTACACAAGGCCTAGTGCTTAATCCCCACGGTACACACTCCTGATAGAATTAGGAATTCATAGATTTTAAAAAAAAGCAACAGTGCAAATAGACACACAACAGAGGTTTCAAATCACTGATGGGTGAAAGGAATTAAAATCAGAATAACAGGAACCATTTTCCTCCATCATGAACAATATCCAGTCTTGTCTGAGTTGGGGGGCCCTCATACGTTGGTCACTGTTGGTCTGGAGAGGCCATCTCTGCTAGATCTCTCTTCACAAACTAGCTGCCCCTCCCCCCACAAAGACGAACAGCGAAAACAAACCTTCAGGTTTGAAATCTCAGAAAACTTTTCTTTCTTTTTTTTTTCTTTTTTCTTTTCAGTTTGGCAGCTTTGTCCTGTAAGCAAGACACAAGCTGCCCTGACTTAGCAAGCCCTTTGAGAATTTTATCTTAAAACCTCGCCACAAGCATGCACACAAGGCAATGTTCTGCATGACTAAAATAGATATGTCACGGGGGAAAAGATGGTTTTTGAGTATGGGCAGGGGATCCCTATATGAGCAAACCACTAGGCTGGTCTCTGGGTTTTGAGTTGGGAAGGAATCTCAGTCCCCCTGCGCCTAGTTTCCTGCCTTTGTTGATCGCTTTCAATCTTAATGCCATTGAAAACTGAACTTTTTTACGAATGACTTCTGTACGTGGAAAAACCAAACTGCTCGATCATTGTCATTGCAGCAGCGGAAGGTATGATCACAGACACGGCGAGCCTTCCCCTCCTTTACTTTCAGTTTTCCCCTCTTGAAGACGTGGAAAATAGCAGATGCTAATTTAAATGAAGGTGGGAAGGCCAAATCTCCAGCTCATCTCTCCACCGTACTGAGCTGCTCCGGATAAAAACTCCAGTCTTGAAAGGCAAAGCATACGTCAGGCCATCCACATCTTTCCATCGTATCAAGGCCCTTGTCCACCTTTGGCTTCCCCGCTTTGAAGGGGGAACACACAGCACCATTTGACACAAGTTGTACAACTCACGTTTTCCATCTTTTTCAACTTTTTAAAAACACAACTATAAGTTACGAATACTCTAAGGCTAAATTCATCTGGAAAGAAATAAATCAGCATGTGTATCTCAAAATTGTTACAAACAGCACCCATACCAATAATTTCGTTTGTTTCTTAATACATAATGCATTGTAGGACTACGCAGTTGGATCCTCATATTGCACAGGTGAGGAGCTGGCTTGCAAACAGCTCAGACTAGCTCCAAGTACATTAATACGAGCCCTGCAGAGCACCTCAGCCCGTCAGTCCAGGCGCCAGGGGACACCCTGGGACTCACTTCACCTGTGGGGACTAAGGGGCAGGGAAAGTGGGTGTGGCCTAATGGCCTGGCTCGAAAACTATCTCTGTGATGAGATGATTTAGAACAGGTGGATGAGAATCCAGGCGAGCCAGGAGCCAGCAGAGCTGAAGATGGGTCTCAGACCAAAGAACTAGAAGACCCCAGCAAGAGCAGGTGAGTAAAGCCAGACAATGACAGGGGTCAACTCCAACACCCTGACTCCAAGTCCAGTTCCCTAAGGAACCCAGTCTAGTTCACATCCCCTTCCCCCCCCACCTCCTCCACCCAGGTGCCCACTCCTCTCCCCACCACACCTCACCTCCTCCATCAGGTGCCCAACCCCCCTCCCTACCTCCTCCACCCAGGTGCCCACCTCCCTCCCCACCCCACCTCCTCCATCCAGGTGTCCCCCCCCCTCCCCCCACCTCCTCCACCAGGTGCCCAAAACCTCCCCCACCTCCCTCACCCAGATGCTCACCTCCCTCCCCACCCCACCTCCTCTACCAGGCCTCCGCAAAGCACGGGGTTGGGGCGGCACAGAGAGAAATCATGCCTATGTCCTATTCCCACAGTGCCTCTGGACTGGGCAATGCAAAGCCCTAAATACAGAATACTGAATGACGCTCTCTGGAACCTCGCAAGGCCTTCTGTATTCCATTTGTTTCCTACAGATACAAACCTTTCAGAACTATTTCACAGGGATCCTTACATCTTACAGAGGCTCCTTAAGGTTGCAGGCAGAAAAATTAGCCAGCAAACTAGGTGCACATTATTGGGTGAAAATGTCCTCAGCCTAAGACTTACCCTCGAGGTTCTTGCCAACTAAAAATGCTGGAACATAAACTTCTGAGGATGTCTGCATACACCATTAATCTTGAAAAGAGTTTTCATAAGCCCCAAGCTTACAAAGTCTTATTGCTTGTGTTTATAGCTTGTAATTTAATCCAAACACTTGCCTATCCATTTTAAAAATAGTGCCGAGCCTTGAACCTACAGCCTTATGTAAGCTAGACTAGGGCTATACCACTGAGCACATACCCAGTCTTGATTGTTCTGCTGTTTGGTTTGTGAGAGAGGGTCCTACAAACAGCTCAGGCTGTCTCACACTCCAAGTTCATACGCCATCACCCCTCTAGTTCTCGGGCTACAAGTGGCCTTGACTCTTCAGGGCTTCCTAGGGAGCATCACTAGTCAGCACAGCAGCTGCCGCGCCACTCTCGATGGCTTTCTGTTCGGATTATTTGCATTTTTACTGACTGATCTCTTTGAACACTCTGTCTTCTTTCAATCTTTCTCTTGTAAGGGAAGAGTAGAAAGCAGCCGCATGTGCTCACATATGAAGACAAGCCACAGTCATGAAAGAGAAGGCCAGAACTGTTCTTCCCAAAGAAAATAGTTTTGCTGTTGCTTTTAAAAAGGTAATACTTGTTTAAAAGTATGACTTATGCCAGGATTTAAATTAAAATAAATGCAGCGATATAACGGAAAATAAAAAAAACACACTCCCAGATTATAACATTTAGAAGGTAATCATCATTAATGTTAAAGATACATCACAATTGTGTCTCTTTATATCGACATTAATTTGGTTGAGGAGAGAAAGGGAGAGATCCTGTTTTTCTCTAAGTCCTCAAGCCAAACCTGGTACTGTCCCTTGATTTGGTGCTTAAAGGCTGTCACCTAGGGTAGATAGATAAGTACACCCCGTGTTTCAAAATTACCCACAGCGTAGTAGCTCTACAGATCAAATTAACCACAGGACAGCCCTAAAGATCACTCAGGAAAATTGCTAGAACCACACTGTTATCTTGTTTCCAGAACAATTCAGAGCCCCTCTAAGGAAACTGGTGAGCTGTGAAGCCGTCTGACGTACACAATCATCTGATGGAGCCCGGCTCCCTCCGAGTGGCCCCAAATGCCACAGCAGTGGGTGGGGGAGAATCTCTGCAGCATCTCCCTGCATGGCACGCAGGAGAAAGCCTGCTTCAACAGCTTTAGTTCACCTTTACTCGGGGAGGGAGTTGTCCTAGGAAACCCCAAGCAGAACTTTTGGAATCTTGCAGCAGCTGGCTCAAGGACTGTGTTCATTTTTTTCTGCCTTTTGTTGTTGTTGTTGTTGTTGTGTGTTTGAGCAAAAGGTTTCACTATGTAGCCCAAGCTGCCTTGAATGCACCGTCCTCCCGTCTCCACCTTGGGTGCCAGAGTTATAGCGTACTCAGGTTCTAACTGCTGCTCTCTCTACCCACCTCTTCCAGAGCATGAAAATGTCAGCTTTTGGGAAAATCTATTTGTAAGTTAACATAGACATACAAAATAAAACTGTTTACTAACCAGGGCTGAGGCTCAGGTTTGGCAGTATGCCCAAGCAGAGGTTCAGGTACGTCCTGTGTTTCTGGTTAATTGGGTTTGGTAACCCCTCCCCCGACTCACAGATGCTGCACAGGCACTTTCTAGAATCTTTAGCTCCAAACCTGTCTGATCCAACAAACAACCAGCTGCGTGGTTACCGGAACAGTGGGCATTCATTAAGAAGATGTCAGTGGTCACTCAGTAAACAGCAGCCGTTCCCCAAAGATGACTGCTGAACAGGTCCTCTCTCTTAACTGTGTTAGCAAGAGCCTCTGTGACACCCTTCTATGACAAACAGCTTCTTGCTGGTGGCCATTCCACCACATATGCTTGCATCCAGCAAGACGCTACGCAGCATAAATACAATTTTCATTTGTCAATTTCACTTCCATAAATATGAACAAAAATCTTTCTTTGAATAAATGACACTAGAACTTTAATGTATATATCCAAAGGTGTGTTCTTGACATAATGTCAGTACCCTATCTCCTCTAAACCTGTTCTCTCAACCCTTGTTTTGTTTGATTTTTTGACGTACAGTTTTGCTCAGGCTGGCCTTGAACTACCAATCCTCCTGCATCGGCCTCTGAGTGGTGGATTTATAGGTGTACATACCAGGCCCATGCTGACCTTTGCTCCGAGTTCTTAACCCTCAGTTACTGGGGCACTTGCTACCCATTGACTACCCATGTGAGGGCCCCGGCCACTTTAAACTCACTGTAACAATGGTAGTTATTATTATGTTTAAAACCAGCTTTCTATTTGATCTCTATTTCTGTTCCCTCTTCCCTCACTGTCTATGAGTCTCTTTTGATATAGTCCTAACCAGGTAGGATGCTGCAAGCCCCGACCCTGTAACTCGGTGACTCTGAGCCATTGTGGTTTTGTGCATCTGTACGCTGTTCAGGCTATGACCTCTGCCTGTCCCTCCTTCCTCCTCAGTAAAACCTGTCCTTCAAGACTGTGTATGGTTGCCAACAGGAAGTCTCTTGTAGGGGGAAGCCAGACAAAGCTGGGGCCTGCCGGTGATGTTGTGTCCTTTGGGAAAACCTCAGAGTTTTGTGACTGTCTCAGAGATCTGGCCCACCATGTCCACTAGCCCACCTTTGCTAAGGTTAATCATAACAGGGAGAGCCACCAAACTCAAAGACTGCCATAGTAGGTTGGCCCTGCTCAAGAGTTCTGTTCTGAGCTCTTTGTCTTCAACAGGGCAAAGATGACCGGACTCTCTTGGCGAATTTGAATGGAACAGTGCTATCATTCAGAGAGGGGCAGGAAGGAGGCAGGAATGGGGCTCTGATGGATAACTGTAATTGTTAGTCTTCATGAGACACTATGTATGCCTGAAAGCCCTTGGCTCCCCATATGCTTTTCTATATGATTGCCATTCCTTTGTGTGTGTGCATGTGTAGGTGTAAATGGCCTTCCATGCATTCCATGCATATGTGGGGGATTAAAAAAAAAAAGAAAGAAACCGCCAAGAGATAGTGGTGCACACCTCTAATCCCAGCACTCGGGAGGCAGAGGCAGGCAGATCTCAATGAGTTCGAGACCAGCCTGGTCTACAAGGGCTAGTTCCAGGACAGAGAAATCCTGTCTCGAACAAAAGAAAAGAAAAAAAAACAACCACAGCTACTTGCTGTGTTGGTCAATTTCCCATCTTCATGACAAAGTGCCTAAAATGAACAGCTTTGAGGATGGGACATTTATTTGGGCCCATGACAACTTTCGTTCTGTTGCACTGGGGCAGAAAAGGTGACTAAGCACATGCTGATGCCGTCTGCTTTCCTCTTTGAAGACAGAATCATTCCATTTCACTGGCACACCTGAAAGAGGTGGCCCTTGAGATGCCAGTGCTACTCTAAGATATGGAATCGGCAAGCAGTGGGCACAGTCCTAAAGCCATAGTCAACCCTGTTCATTGTGAATGGAGGAGATAAGAAGTTAACATAAAGAGGGGAGCCACAGGGTGCCCCCCCCACCAACTAAGCATCACAGCAGAGACCAGAGGAGAAGTCAATAGACCAGCAGAGCCTCCTACAGACAACCTAAGACTCCAGCTGGATGGAATGTATCAGAGCCACGTTGGAGCTTGCCAAAGCTCATCACTAACCTCAGGCCTTGTAAATAGAGGCAGCAATTAAAGCAGGGTGAAGCCCAGGGCTTCACTGATGTAGCCTCAGATAACAGGAGACAACTGTTGGGTAGCACTGAACACAGATAATGAGGATCAGGCAGCAGCAAAATACTGTAAGAAAATGACTCCTGTTGAAAATAATGGGTGGGAAAAGGCAGTGGGAAAATCACCTTCTCTCACAGCATGATATGAAAAGGTTACGTTGGGCTAAAATGCTAGGTTGTTATCCTCCTAGTTTTGCAAAGGCTGTGAACACACATGTGGGAGGTGGATGCTAACTGGAAGGAGCCAGTCAGGAGCTACTACAGGTGACGTGATCTTCTTGGCACGATCCCTTGTTTTACAATGAATGTGCAGCTCTCTCTAATGATAAAGCTCTGCTCTCTTGCTGGATACAACCATGATCTTGGCCAGGCTCTTACTAGAGATGGGGATAAGCCAAATGGTCTCTGCTGTGGTGCTTTAAAGTTCACTCCTGAGCAACACATCACCTATTCAGGGGCATCAGAACTGTCTTAGAAGCAAGGACATACTACATCTTCCCAATAACAGACAGTACCTAGAAGGCTGGGCCTACAGCTATTGAAGAGCCTGGAAAACATGGGGCTGGATAAGCCCAGCACTGGAGAAAAATGCCCTGTATGGATTCAGTCCTTCTGGGATGTCACAAGATCAAGCCAGTCAACACTCTAGCACGGAGTGGAAAGACGGTCATAGGATCCCACCCTACCTGAGGAACTATGGACAGTTGGTTGATGGGTTGATCTGTGGGAATGAAAGTTAGTTTTCCTTAATGAAGTGACGTCTGGTAGGTCAATCAAACGCCAGTGGACGGCCCTGCATCCAGGAGCATATGGGCGCTCGATTGGACTTGGTTATAGGAGGAGGAGGAGACAGAGTAAGGGAAGCTGGAAGATGGGGCAGGTCTGGGAGAAGTTAGAGAAAGGAATGGGGGGGCTGAATATCACCAAAATGCATTGTGTGAGAGCCTCAGAAAGAACAGATTTTGTTCCTCCTCCTCCTCCTTTGAAAGAAATCAGTCCTTCCAAGAAATCCATGTCTATTCTGTACTCAGTACCCTGGCCAAAACCTGAAATGTTTTCTCGCTTCTGGGATGTCTGGATTCTGTTCCCCACATCTCCCCCAGACCTGGGTGCTTCTTGCAGCCAGGTCCTTGCTACACTAAGTGATGAGATCCCGAGGGTGCATGTGGATTTCCTGAGGCCTAGGTTGTTGATTTCTACTTACAAATCACATTTCATTTAAAAAAAAAAAAAAACAAAGCAAAAACCCAAGAACACAGGTCATTTTCCCTCTCAAGATCCATTCTAGAACACAGCTAGCTAGCTCTCTAGATCTGGAGCTATCCAGTAAATTCCCATTTCTGTTCTCGAACCCTGAAATGGGTTTCATGGCAGCACGTTAGAAGCCAGCTTGGAAGTTTGTTCCTATGCGGGCTGGTGTTCTGTTCCAACAGGGCAAAGGAGGATGAAAAAAAAAAAAGGTTAAAAAGAGAGTTGCTTCCTCTTAGCTGCCTCTGGAATTCCAGAGATCCTGGGCAATTTTGACATTGTAAGAGTCTTAATCCTTACTCTGCTTAGATGAGGCTAGCCTAGGAATCGCGGCAGCATGGCAAGCTAGTCTTTTTGCTTGCCCTGTCCTGTGATCATATCCTAGGTGCTGGAGAACCAATCAGAACAGGAGTCTAAGCTGAAGTCCTCTGCTCTGATCCTACCTCCCTGAGCTACTGCTGCTTCCGCATCTCTGCCAGTGAGAGCAGAGATGTAAGGTGGGGAGGGGGATCCAGAGGGAGGGAGGCAGAAAGAGGAGCCAGAGCAAGAAGGGGACAGCTCTTTACAGGAAGGCAAAGTCCTTTCTGTAGGCCACTGCCTGAGCTACCAAAGCTAACACAGCAGAGCCACTGACTCATGGGAGCGAGGTGGGAAACACTCATCCCCACACTGGACAGTGTGAAGAAGCTATGGTAGCAGACCTGTAGGCTGTTTGTGGGGTAACAGGAAACCAAACTAACCACGGCTTCCTGCACCTCTATTGCAACTTACTTCAAACCGATTGGACTTTTTCTGGACAGGAACCCAGGAAGTTTGAAAGCAAACCCCAGGGCAGCAGAGACCCAAGCTCATGGCCTATGGTCCTGGGGAATACCACCAGCAGGCAACACAATGAATTCCAACCAGGCTGTGTTTATATTCTCGTGTTTACTGCCACTCCCAAGTTCATTTCCAGATCCTGAAATTACTTTACACTAAACTAAATATTCACGGACTTCACCAGTTTGGTTTGTATAGCAGATATCACGTTTGGTTTGCCCAGACCTTGTCTCATAGCTGCCTGCCAACAAGAGATAGTCATGGGACATTACTCTCTGGCTCACCATATGTAAATAGAATCACTAGCCCTCTTGTTTTGTACCTAGAATCTAAGCTTGACATCTTGAGTGGCAGCATTCATTTTGTGATCACGAGGTCACATGATTTGCACATAGTTTATGTGTGTATGTGCAAAAGGCCGAGAACCACAGATACTAGTCGTGATGTGGCGCTATGGGGCCAACACAGCAAATCCACATGGTCAGATTCCTTATGTGACACAGATAAGGTTTGTTTAAGCCACTATATTGAGGTTTTATTACTTTCAGTCTTCAACACCCCCTAACTGGCTTGGGGAGTGCAGCTAACTGGGTGTGGTAGTAAGGTATGGAGGTTTCGCTTTCTGTTGTTTCAATTGCCCACAGTTAACTCTGCACTGAGAGTATCTAATGGAAAATCCTAGGTGTAAACAATTCAAAGCAAGGCTTCTGTTACTGCTGAGGAGCATCGAACTTGACAATAAATTTGGACATGAAGCTGAAGTAATGTTAAGTCTCAGAGCTAAATGTGAGATGCAGTTTATTGAGCAGGATAGCAGTGAGCATCTGCGGCTGAGAGCTTGAAACTCAGCGGGGAAATAGTTGGTAGAAACACGGACCCTAGTGGGTAAGCAGGTACCCACTGAGGCTGGGATGCGGGGGAAATGATTTGAGACGGGGGCGTGGGAGCTGCTGTGCAGCTTCCTGCGAACAGAGTTAAGTCCCTTGTCGGGCAGAGCACTGGGGCCAGGCTGGCCCAGCTGAGAGAGAAAAGGCAGGGAGCTTCTCTCTCCCGGGGGACGTCCTTCCTGTGGGTTGCCTGTAATCCACATGGCTGAGAAGCCAGTGTTGTCAGGACTACTTGTTGAAAAGTAAACACAAAAGGAGCAGGAGAGGCAGGAGATTGACATGCAGCCATCTCTGGACATCACTGAGGCGGTGGCAGACATCTTCACTGCCTCACCCATCTTGATTTCTCTTGAAGCAAAAGACACAATCTCATAAGTAAGAAAAATATGCTTCTTGTCTTTACAGGGGAGGAACGAAGTTCTTGTTTGTCTACCCATACTATTACATCAGCTGGCTAGAATCTGTATATTAAACTAGCAGAAAAAAAGAAACAAGCTAATTACCAAGTGCATTGCTCACAGATGCAGGCACTCGGTAGCTCTACACGGGGTCAGAAGGGCGTGGGACAGAACCTGACAGACAATGATAAGTTTATTGGGAAGCTCAACTTCTAGGGATAGCAAAGTGTGGCAAGGTGAAAATATTGGGCAGAATGGACAGTAATCATTGTTTTCCTTGCAAGTTTCTGTGTACGTGTCTAGCTACAGGGTGAAAAGGGCCTAAAATTGTCTCTAAAGATTAATATCTGCCATTCCTGGCAGCTGGATGTCTACAAAGTTAGGAAAGGAGGAAGGCAGAGAATGGTTTCTGCTCGCTGATTCTTGTCAGTTTGCTTTCATCTCTACAGAGGCGGCATGCCGCAGCGTTGTATGTCAAGACAGCAGATGACAGCATATGGTACAACCATCTCTATCACCTATCCCCAGCGGGTCTCACCTGCATTGTCAGCCAGCATGTCCTGAAAGCCCCTGTATCTTAGAAATTAGTTCCTGACACAATCAAATGGGTTCTGTAAGGTATTGAACCATCAAATGAAATCAACGCACTTTTAATTAAAAAGCAAAGTGCTTGTCATCGTCCCATGAAACAATGCCTTTGGTCATGCCGGCAGGGGTTCATTTGGAGCGGTCTCCTGTCTGCCTTTCTTCCCTGCCTCCTGAGATCCCTGGGCTTTGTGTGGAAGAGAAGTTCTTTCCGCTGTCTGGAGTCCAGCTACAAGCCAGGAGGGTCAACTGTGAGGGTCTGGCCAGAGAAGGAGACCTCACCAGTGTAGGGTCTTTCTAGACCTGGTGTCTTTGGACCCCGAGGTCTCCTGAGATGAGGTGGGCAGTGCTAGCTTTGGATAGACTTGCTTTCTCTGTCAGTTCCTGTCTCCAGCATACGTGAGGACCAGGGAGCTACACAAACCTGATCCAACAAGTTATCTGAAGACTGACTCACACAGTCCTGTGGGCAGAACTTAAAAAGAATGTCTCCCCATGGAATTCCTAAATCCTTCCATTGTGCTGTGGGTTTGTGATGTCATCTAATTTGTGATGTCATCTATTTTTTTTTCTCTTGATCTCAGCCTGACTTAAAGTTGGGAAGAAGGTTGCTGTTTCTCAGAGAGTGAATCTCTCTGAAGAAAAACACCAAGAAAAGAGATTCAGGTTTTCACAAGCTCTTTGTGCCAATTTCTTCACATCCTCAAAGGCTCTTATTGTTTACCTGAAAAATGTAGGGGAAAAATCAGGATGAAAAAATAAATCAGACTGAATAGAAAGTGAATTTTCAGATGGTGGTATATTAATTATTTTCCATGTAACTGATTTGACAACTTTAGTGTTTTACCTCTTTTGCTTCTAGTAACTGACTTATTTATGATTTAAAGCAGTGGTTTTCAACCTTGCTAGTGCTGCAACTCTTTAATACAGTTCCTCATGTTGTGGTGGCCCCCAACCATAAAATCATCTTATTGCTACTTCATAAATCAGAGTGTAAATAGCTGTGTTTTCTGATGGTCTCAGTTGGCTCCCATGAAAGGGTTGTTGGACCCCACATGTTGAGAACTGCTGACTTAGATAGAAATTCTAAACCCAATTTGTTTGGTCAACCAACATAAAAATCCACTAGAATAAACAGTGAAGGACGGCGTCTGGAGAAGACTCCTTCTTAGTAGGCTGACCACAAGCCCTGGCAGGCCAAAGTGAGTGTCAAAGGCCGCTTTGCACCTCTCACATATGTGACTCTACACAATTTCCCCTGACTGTAGACCAGTTAGCCAGGCAGAAGCATGTGTGTGTGTATGTGTGTTCATATGTGTGCAGGTGTGCAGGTGCCCATGTGTGCAAGCAGTGGAGGCCAGACGCTGACATAGGGTATCTTCCTCAGTCACTGACCACCTTAAGTTTTGAGACAGGATCTGACTCATTTAGAACTGGGGCTTAGCCAGAGTGGCTGCCCAGTGAACTCTAGGACTGCGCATGCCCCAGCTGGGGTTGCAGTGGGGTGCTGCCATGCATGCCTTTTGTGTGAGCGCGGAGGATTGGAACTCCTTTTCTCTTCTGCAGCAGGCTCTTTGTCAACTTAGCTCTCTCTCCCTCCCTCTAGAAGAATGTTATTTAATCTAAGGCAACACTCTTTCAGAGTGGGTATTTTTTTTGCCAGAAAATTAGTAACATATTAATAGAAAGTATGAAGTTATTTAACTGCAATACTGAAATATAAACCATATCTGTCCCAGTGTCAATATACACCACAGTTTTTCCTGAAAATGCTTAGCATAATCATATAGAGAAAGCCGTAAATGCATGTCCCTTATTTGAGAAAAGGGACTTCAAGGTGGAAGGCTTCCAGGGAAGCATAAACTTCCATTCCAGCTTATAGACAGCTATCAAAAGAAAAAGGGAAACATGGAATTTCTGCTTCACACCAGACAGAAATAGCTAAAAAGTACAAAGGGGTTTTTGCTTTTCTAAGAGTGTGATTTGTCTCCAATCTGCTCAGCGGACATGTTCTTCAGCTGTCAGTCCCCAAATCAGGAGACCATTGTCCTGCACTAGCTCTCCTTGGAGAATGGCGACACCCACCAGGGGCTGTATAGGTTGACCTTACTTTTCAAAAAAAAATTTTTAATTTATTTTAAAGTGTATTTTTTAAAAAAGTCTTACCAAAAAAAAAATCACAGTTAAATTAACCAGACCCAAAGAGCATACAACCCAACAAACTGCTACTCAGTTGAGTCACCGTTGAGATGGAAGTTGTGAGCTTCTCCGGATTTTAACTTTCACTACTGAATATGTGTTATGAGTTTATCCACCACTGAGACCAAACAAAATCCACAGCAGAGGTAAACTAAAGAAGCGATCAGCTTTTTGTCCTCTCTTGTAATTCATTCCTGTCCATTCGGTCCTTCCTCATCCCTTCATGTTTAGCCTTTCCTGTTCTCTTTCTACATGCTATGCTGTGCCCATGTGTGCATCTGCCTAATATATACATTTATTATTGGCTAGAATCTACGTATTTAGGAGAACATGGGTTTTTTTTTTCTTTTTGAGATTTTGTGACATTTCTAAGTCCATCCATTTTCTTGCAAATTTTGTGATTTCATATTTCTTTAGAGCTGATTAGTATTCATACATACACACATACAATTTTAATTATCTATTCATTTTGCGGACAACTAGGTCAGTTCTTTGCAATAGCAAACATGTGGGGTGCAAATATCTCTACGGTAGGGCGTGGAGTCCCTTGGGTATAAATAAGCCTAGTAGTAAAATAGTGGAGTTCGGTGGAGTTCTAGTTTACATGTTTATTTCTGCAATGACTGTATTAATTCACCACCAGCAGTGAGTAAGGAGCCTTCTCTACATCCTGTGTTTTCAGATTTATTGATGGCAGCCATTCTGACGGTGAAGAGAAAGTTGTTTTGATTTGTACTTCTCTGATTGCTTGAGATAGCGAACACTTTTAAAATTAGTTATTGGCCATTTGTCTTCCTTCTTCTCTCTTTTTAAAACTGCTTAGTTCATTTGTTTACTGTAAGTTTTATTTCCTTGGTATTTAACTTCTGTCATTCTTTGTGAACTTGGAATATCAATGCCTGGTCTGCCTTGTGGCAGGACATCAAGATGATGCTGGTACCCACATTTCTCTTCTACTAGAAGGCCCCCCAGGAAGACCTCAACACTTGTACTAAGCCAACCTTTACAACAGTCTTGTTTCATTACAAATGCTTTAAGATGATTAGGTAGCCAAGTAAAAATTAGCTGTATTGAAAGTGTCAGGGAGTGTACCTTCCCCTCATCACCATCAGCTTGTAAACCTGACCTGAAACTGCAGACTCTCATCCTTAACTTAAAGAGTGGGGTCAGAGTATACCCCTGGACTTCCGCTGAGATACGATAAGCTGAGCTGCTAGCATTTAAGAGTACTTAAATCCTGAGCTGCCAGGATTTAAGAATGCTATCTAGCCAGAGTTTTTCTGGTAAAGTCTCCCATAAGAGTTGATCCAAATAGGCCTATCAATCAGTGGACAGGAAAATGCCCCCTAGGAAAGTTGTCTGCCTAGAGATCGTAAAAACAGTATATGTGATGCGCCTAAATGTGTGGGTTGATGCAGTGGTCTCTGGCTGTTCCCAGTCTCACCCTCTAACCCTGCTTCACTCCACCGTGTAATCCACTCCGCTTGTCACGGGCACTGCATCCCATGTGTCGCCGCTGAATTGTTTCAGTGCAAGTCTCGTAGACTGACTAAGCCAAAGCTGGCGTATTTGGGCAACAGCGAGTGGGGATTTGCACTCCAGTGGTGACTTCCACGCTGACAGGGCAGGTGGCCAGCAAGCTTAACCAAGCAAGCATATGTTGTCTTCCCAAACTCCAGCTCCAAACAGAGTGTTTCTCAGAACTCTGTAGGAGCTCCCCCGCTAGTGACCCTCTCCATGTTGCTTCTGTAGGAATCTCTATAAAGTTTGCAGACGTTCTCCATGGCACTCAGGAAAAGCTCACTTCTTTAGAAGGACACCTGGAAAGAATCTGTGGAGTGGCAACCATGTACCAGAAACTGTTACCAGTCCTGGAGTCTGAAACAAAAAAAGCCACTGCCTTCACTGAGTTGGGATTACAGTAAAAGAACACAGACGAGTACAGAGAAACAAGAAAATTAGGTTGTGCTGGAAGGTGGTAATGAGCCATACAGGAGAGAAAAAGCAAAGAAGACAAATTGTTATTTGCCAGGAAAATCTATGTTACTAACATCATAAAAGGTCTCACTGAGAGGAAGACATTACAGGAGGTGAGGGAATTAGCCAAGAGAGGGATGTTATTGGGGACCATCAGGGAATTAGACAAGGGAGAAACGTTATTGGGGACCTATGGGAACATCTTTGATTGCCAATTAATGATTTGGGCTTTTATTTTTGAGAAGCCACTCAAGGTTCTTTGCAGAATCATGTACTTTGACTGGGGTTCTAGGAAGATGGCTCTGTCTTCTATGTGGAAACAGACTTGCTGAGGTAGAGGAAGGCATGACTGGAAGGCAGACACAAGTTACTGGCACATTTAAACAAACGATGACCATGCTGAGACCTGAGCGATAAAAGCTGTGAAGCTTAGACATGGTGGTTTAAGGATAAATTCTCAAAAGAAAACAGACAAGATTGTGTGTGTGTGTGTGTGTGTGTGTGTGTGTATGGGTGTGCATCGTGTGTTTTCAAAGTATGTGTATGCAGTCACGTATCCTGAGGACAATCTTGGGTGCTGTCCCTCAGGAGTTACCCACTTACATTTATTTATTCTTTTAATTTTATTTTACTTTTGAGATAATGTCTCACCCTGGCTTGGAATGTGTCAAGGAGACTAGGCTGACGGGCAGTGAGCCCTAGGGATCTGGCTACACTACAATGACAAGGGTACCACCATGCTTGTTGGCTGTTCCATGGGCACTGGGGATCATATCACAATGGATGCAATGCAGAGATCAACAGATTGTGGGGAGCCCAATCACAGTGAATGAATCTACACCACAGCTCCAGCCTCTGAGACTCAGGGAACATCATAGAAGAGGGGGCAGGAAGACTGTAAGAGCCAGAAGAAGGGTCTGTTCCAAAACAGTCTCTCCTGCATAAACAAGACCAGAACAATGGTGACACCAACAGACACGATAAAATGGAAGGGGCCAAACTCTGCAGGGTCCTACCCCTAGATAGAGAACAATCGCATCCAAGGATGATTAGGCCTTCCTGGGATGATCCTTCTAATTGAATATACAGTACAGCCCTGAAACCACTTATACACAAACAACACAAATTGACTCAGCAGGTTGTCCTTGTAGATTTGCACATGTGCATACACACATACACACATATGTAACATTAATAAAGAAAAAGAAGCTGTCAACCTGGGTGAAGGGTCATGAGAGGGGTCGAGGAAGGGTAGTTGAGAGAGGCTGGAGGAAAAGAGGGGAAGTGATATAATCCTATTTTTACTTAAAACATAAAAACAAATCTCAAGCTAATTTAACATGACACTATTAATAATAATATAATAATATTAGTCCTCAGGTAATATAATTATTTTCCTTGTATTTCTTTGATTATTATAAATTGGATTGTCTTAAAAGTCTACCAGTAGTGAGTTGGGGTATGACCTTATGAGTTGGGGTGTGACCTTATGATATTCTTCTTTGGAGAATCTTACAGGAAAAGTTTCCAGTCACTTGGGTAATCACAACTCTTGGCAAAAATGTGTATTGACAAAAAAAAAGAGGCTAATCTCAATTTAATTTATATTTCAACAAGAATTGTAGTAGGTGCTCATCAACAGTAGCCAACAAGGGACAAAACCCTACTCACGAAACTTAAGACCTCAAAGGAGACTAAGTGCAAACCAATATTTCATTTCAGATTATAAACTGTGCCCTTGCAGACCCCAGAGCTTGTACTTGCAGAATGTATCCGCAGACTCCCTCTCCTGAGGAATGAGGCCGTAGCAAACTCACAGACCCTGCCACTGGGTCTACCAAGCTGAAGACCCTGCTGCCAGCCTGCCTGTGGACTGTGGGGAGAGGCTAACTGCCATCTGAATGAAGCTCAGTTGCCACGAATGGCTGGTTTGCTGACTGGCCAGGGACTGTCCCGGCAAATCTAGTCTCAAGAAAAAAGGCATTCACTGCATCTTTAGATATGCAGGCATCGAGGCAAGGTTCCAATAATCAGAAGGAATCAGGGAAACTAGACACATTCAAGGAAGAAAATGAAACTGCAATTCTAGAACCCAAAGAAAGGGAGACCTGGGAACTGCCTGATGCATTCAGTTCTGAAAGAACCTCAAGGAGTCACGAGGTCAGACAAACAACTAACCAAGATCGGATGGCAATAGAACAAAACATAGGTTCAACACAGATTAAAAAAAAACAAAAAACAAAAAAACAAAAAACAAAACAAAAAAAACCAACCAAACAAACAAACAAACACACACAAAGAAAGCCAGGCAGAAGTTCTGGGGCTAAAAATTATTATTTTTATTATCTAAATAAAAAATGAACATAGAACTTTGACCACAGCCTTCATCCAGCAGAAGAAAGGGCCAGTGAAGTCAGAATTGTGGCAAAAAGAGGGATAAAAAAGCAAACAAAAGCCAAGCATGCAATCTTGTCCTTGGCATGTGTGGAAGCTGGATTGGGGGAACTCACTCATGAGTGAGATAGTGTTGTGTTGCAAGAGTGAGTCAGGCTTAGTGGGAGTGGATTAGCTCCTATGAAACGTCAAGCTGACCCACCTTGCCTGGTTGCTTACGCATGCTCATCGGATGTCCAGAGCTACTTCCCTTTCCATGTCCCTGCCATGCACTGATGTAGCTGCCTGGGCCACAAAAGGACCCTGGCACCATATACTTTGGACCTTGCAGCTCCTGGACTCGTGAGTAAATAAACCTTTTTTACTTGTTGACAGCAACCCAAACTTGACTTCCTAAAGTGCACATAGAGCCTTTGCTGCGGCAATCAAATGCTGGGTCACAAAACAAATATTAACAAGTGATTAATACTCGAACCATTTCAAATATCTTTTCTGATCGTACAGAGAAAAGTTAGAGAGATAAAAAAAGGGAAACAGGAAAATTCTCAGATGAATGGAAATGGACCAACACACTCTTGAACAACCACTGACAAACAACAATAACAAAACACAAGGCTTCGGAACAATTCAAGAAAAAAAAGCAGTAATGTACAGGAAATTTAAGAGAAAGTCACTATTTTAAAAAGATGAGAAGCAGGCATGAAGGCACACAAGTAGACACCAGGCACATGAAAAGATACAGTATCAAAAAAATGCAGATCAAATCTCAGTGACGTATCCTCCCACACGTGACAGAATGGCAATCATAAAAGGACAAGAAGGTTAACTGCTGGTGGCATGGGATGTGTTGAAAGCTGTGTACACCTTCGGTAGAACTACGAGGGAAAACTGTAGATTGTCCTCTACAGATTAAATCTAGGACTATCAAATGATAACTGTCTTCAGTATATAGTATCCAAAAGAAAGGCCACCAAAGGGTCAAGTACATTACACTGTTCACAGCAGCTGAGGAAGGAAACAACCCAAGTGTCCGCCAATAGTAAAGAATATGTATGTCTGGGGGGTGGGATATTAGCTAGTCTGGTACAGTCCTTAAAAAGAAGCAAATACTGTCCCTTGGAGCTAGATGCGTGAACGTGGAGTTCACACTGCCGAGTGAGATAAAGAAAATGCTAAAAGATAAACCCTGCAAGACCTCTCTTGAATGTGTCATTTAAAACAATCGCACTTGGAGAATGGTCCTTGCCAGGGACTAGAGAGGCGGGTGGAATAGAACGCTGCTTTTCACAGGTGTAAGGACTTAGCTATGCAAGATGAATTAGTCCTGGAGCTGTAAGGGCAACAAGGTGACTTTTGTTAAGGATGCCCTACTGTAGTCTTGAAATTTGCAATGAGAGTATATCATAAGTATTCACACCACACGCATGAAGAAAACAGTTATGTGAAAAGATTGATATGTTAGCTTTCTTTTGATGACAACTGCATAATATATACATACAAGCAAGTTGTACATATTGAAATATACCATATATTGATATATATGTGGTATAGATATCATATGGCTTTTATTTATTGAACCATTTATTGCTGCTGTAATTTTAGGCATTACTACACTCATTAGTATTATGGGAGCTATTGGTGCATCTCCACCTGCCTTAGTACAACAGGTTCACACTGCAGAGCATGCTAATCGACTCTCAAAAAGTATGTCCCTGGCACTAACCACTCAAGAAAGACTGATAAAAATCTAGAGGATAGGGTAAATGCTTTGGGAGAAGCCGTCTTATATATGGGTAATCAAATTCAAAACATCAAAGTTAGATCAACTGTTTCCTATCATTCATAATTTAAGTGGATTTGTGTCACCCCACTTCCACATGAGGCTTCTAAGACGACCCAGTCACAGGTTAGGCCCCAGTGCCATGGCCTATGGAACAATTCTGAGTTAGCTATAAACATGCAATCTTTACATCAGCAAATTACAGCCATTGGTTCAGCTCAACTGGAGTCCAGCTCAGCTTCTGAGGTTGCAAATAGATTCTTAGTAGATTCCTACCATTCTTCACTTCTTTTGTGATGGGACAGGGCTTTTGGTCTATTGTCATCGATTTGGGAGTGATCCTGGGAGTTGTGCTTATTTGGATTCTTGTCCTTCCAGTCTTCTTCCAAGGACTGAGAAAGGCCCTACGTGCCACGTAAGGTCTACAGACCCTTAACGAATAAAGAAGGGGAGAAGCCACAGCCACATCTGATGGGAATAGCAGACATCATGAAGCCAGCACAGATGCTGAGCCGCATGACGGCCATCATGCCACTTTTGGTTTTGATCTCTGTTGCATGCTTGGGGAGCTTTTAATATTTGTGCAGTTTGGGATGTTGGATTGATGGTAACTTTCTTATGACTCATTTATGCCTTCTCCCAGGAATGCTGCTTCTAAGCTTCCTAGGGAAAGTCCTGAACATATTGCCCCTCCTGCTTTTAGGGAGATATCCTTACCTACTTGAAGGTCTTCCTTATGCCCTGGAAGTTGAGACACACATAAAGAAGGCAGAGGTCTCTTTATGAGGCTCTGAGATATTCTTGAAACATCTGCCCCTGTACTTACTCAGGAACAAGTAATCAGAACAAAGTATGAGTCTCTTCCTACTATCTGCTCAAGCGATTGTGGCATATTCCATACATACAGCTGGAGTTACCTCTGCCCTGCACAGGGGTTACATTGAGGGACAGAAAACAGTGTGAAGAATGATAAAAGAATGAGGAACCCAGACCTCCCTTTCTTAGAAAAGTTATTAGTCATTGTGACGTTATATGACCAAGGAGCAAAGAATGCCAGGATTAGACATACAAGTAAATTCTTTCTATGTATAATGTAAACATTATATTGTGCCATAAATTGAATAGTAACTTCAGCAGGTTTGGCCTGAGCATTTTTTCTTGGGCCTACTAGCACTCTGATCATTAAGAGTCAATAATAGACTGCTTGGGGCTTGGCAATCTCCCAGAGCTGGCTTGGAGATCTTCTTTCTGTCTAGTGCCCTTGAAACCATAAGAGCTACCTAGAAGTTGGGTTATGAGGTTGATGAGGAAAACCGACCGTAAAATATAACTCTGTTCTGTTACGTTTTATCAATGATGACTAAAAAATATGCAAGAGGAAGTTAAACATGTGTCCTGGAACAGACACTGTGTCAACTTGACGTAGCTCCTGCCTACCTGAGAGATCCCAGTGTCAGGCAAGACACCAATCCAGGGATCAGGTTCTCCCCGCCCCCCCCTTAAAACCTAATTCTCAGGACAACTCACTAGACCTCCTTCTGACGAAGGCACTCCCAATGACTATTTACTTCTCACCAGTCCCCACCCCACCTCACAGAAGTTTCCTTAACTCAGCAGTCCCCCAGGGGAGGCAGGTTTCTGGCACATAAATGTCTAGGGAACATTCCAAACTATGCCCAAACCATTGTACCTACAAAGTCAGAATTGTAATATAACGACTGAAGTGGCCATCTGTAACCATTGCATGAGGGCATTTAAGGGGGACAACACCCAGCACCAGCATATGATGGCCAGTGAGGCCATATCTTCAAATTTTCAAAAAAAAGGTATAGTAGAGCATTCTAAGTTAAATAGCTCAAATCAAAAATATTGTCTTAATTGAATTATAAAATAAACATCATAAGGCTAAACACATACAGATAAACTCTGAAACCACAGACCTAGGCTTCATTTTTCTCAATGTTCTGCTACTCCTTTAACAGTCAGAGGGTAGAAGAGTCAGACATTCATCATCTCTTCTTATGTAGAGATTTGAAGTAACTGTTACCTAATATTAAGTATAATGGTAATGGTGTGAGGTAGCAAATATCACACCAATGGCTGCCATCTTTTCATTGACCACAGCCACCTTTCTATAGCATTTGTTAAAACTTTTATTTCTCTATCAATGAACTTTTAAGCATTCAGATATGCTAAGTGAAAGGGTACATTTTTCATTTACTATCATTTTATCTCTTACATTTATGCTCATGAGCCGCTTTGATCTGAGGGTTCTTTCACATGCACGTATCTGTTTCCCCAGGGCTACATGTTACAAATGCCATTCTCCCATATAATCTTGGCACTCTTGTCAAACTCAGCCACAAAGGTAAGAGTTTATGTTTGACCTGTCAATTATATCTCACCCACCTACATGTCCAAATGCAAGCCAGTAGACACTAGAACATTTTACACTTCGGAATTAAGAACTTCCCCATCCTATTACAGCCATTGTCTTGTATGGGAGCCACCCCAGGGGTCTGTCTTTTACTAAAATATAACACTCTAAGGCCAGAGAGAACTATTCATTTTTATGTCCCCTAGCCAATGGTCACATTTAACAATATTCCTTAAACACTTTGAAATCACCAAATGTGTGTTTCTAAAAAGAACATGACCTTATGTGCCCACAGCACTGCCATCGTGTACAAAACTGTGATCAGCCTTCTTGTTTTCCCAAGAGAGGTGCCCAGAAGGCTTGTCCAGGGTAGCAGTGTTGAGAAAAAGTGGAATCTTGAGAGCTGAAATCTTGTGGGAGGTCCTTGAGTCATCAGGAGTCGTGTTTCCAAAGATGACTGCACGACCTCCATTTCTTTCTTTTCCTCCCATTTCCAGGCTCCTAAAGCAAATGGCTGCTCTACCATGTGCTCGCATCAAGATGTGCCATTCTCCCTAGGGGCCCTCAAAATGGGTTGTAACTTCTAAAACAATGAGTCCAAATAGACCTTTTTTTTTTTTTAAAAATAATTAAACTGTCTAAGGTATGTGGCTACAGTGGAAGAAAGTCTAGTTCAATGAGGAACCTAAAATAAAAGTGGCTTAAATAGACGTTTGTTTGCCTCAGGAGCCAGAACCAGAGTTTATTGGCAGCTCCATGCCAATAAACATGTCCGTGTTGTCCCTAGAGAGTGGCAGGTGCCCTGTCCTCATGCTCCAGAAGAATCATTAGCGCTCCAGTTATTAGCCCTGTCCATACCTCATTGTAAAGATCATTGGAGATCATGGTATTTAATGGGGAGTAGCAAATCCATCCAGTTAAACACCAGGATTCTGTTTCCAACTAGGAAGGAAACTGAATGCTACTAGGTGAAATTGGCATTCTCCACAACAGAAATGAGAAGTTCACTTTTAACATTGCAATGGGTCTAATGAAAGTGGGGAACTTAGGGATTTCTAGCTGCCCAGGAGCAGTGGACGTGAAGTGTGATGTGAGTTAGTCTGCATGGGTGTGGAGCCTGTTCTTTTTTCTCCATGTTCTGGGGGCTCTAGAGGAGCCTGTGTGCCCTCCTGGTGGGGTCTGACACTTGAATTTATATTCCTTAAGAAACTGCATCATTTTATGTTAATCTAAATCTTCCCTAAATGCCTACTCCATGAAATAGGTTGCTGGGGTTGGAGAGATGGCTCACAGCTAAGAGTGAGGACTACTTTCAGTACTGACATCAGATGGCTCATGACCACCTGTAACTTCAGCTCCAGAGGGATCCCACATCGAAGACTCCCACATTCATGGATACCAGCATTCACATGCATGTATCACCCAACACACATACATTAAAAGCTCTTGAAATATACAAGATTCTAAAAGTTTATTATATTATTAAAGGTAGTATATAATTATGTCAACAGAACTTGCAGTGATGTTCAGCCCCCAAAATGTTTCTAGTAGTTGAAAATTTAGCTACTACAGTCAACATAGCTACCCATGAAAGATGACTTTAGGAACAAACAATGTTATGTTGGATTACAGAGCCTCCTCTCAGTATAAAGTAACAAAAATTCTTTCTCTTCTGTGTATTCAACACAGAAAACACATTCTCCCCCCTTACCTATAATTGCAGTTCTCAAGAAGGTTTTACATTTTGTTACCACCACTAACCTCCCCATAGGGCTTGGTTTTGTTTAAAGACAAGATGTTGCTATGCTGTTCAGGCTGGTTTTGAACCCACACTCACCCTGTCTCAGCCTCCTAAGTAGTGGGGATTACAGGCAGGTGCCACTCTGCCCAGCTAAGGTTTACTAAATCAAAGAACAATAATTCCTTACTTGAAAAGAAAATACAATTCTTGAGAATTATTATCTTACCTCCTGTTAATGTTCATAATACACAGAAATAAGGGGATAAATTAGAACATCAAAGCATAGAAACTAAGCAAGACTGAGACTCAGAATTTCCAAGGTTCTTTCAAGCAATTCTGAGGCTCAGGAAGCAACCATGCTACAGCTTCTTTGCCTAGGTTCTGTGCTGAAAGCTGTCTCCTGAAAGTCATGCTCAAACTTAGAATAACAAAATGTCTACCATGCCTCCCAACTCACTCGTGCCACACCAACGGGTTATTCTTTTATCCTTTTGCTTCTTCCTTTCTAAAATTTCATATCACCAACCCTTATTTTGCAACTTATTTTTTAAATTTTATTTTTATGTGTATGGCTGTTTTTTCTGCCATACACATATGTATCTATCTGTGTATCATTTGTGTGCTGTGCTCTTAGAAGCTGGAGGAAGGCATCAGATCCCTGGCAGGCAGCTGTGAGCTGCCATGTGGGAACTGGGAATCAAACCTGGGTCCTCTGAAAGAGCAGCCAGTTCTCTAAACTACTGAACCATCTCTTCAGCCCGGGAACTTAAATTTGTAATGTGTGTGTGAGATATGAGTGTGTGAGTATCCTGCTGTCTTACACTGGGCCTTCTTTTCTTGAGACAGGGTCTTACTGACAGCTAGAGTGGTGGCCCTCAGGCCTTCGTGAGCCTCCTGGAATGCCCCACAGTGTTGAAGTTACAGGCCCATGCAATCACACCCAGTTTTTAATGTAGGCTCTGGGGGTTTGAATTGTCTTCACGCATGTGTAGCAAGTTCTTTCACCTGCTGAACCATCTCCCCAGTCACCTGAAGGAAAGATATTATAAATAATATGTGTTTTGGCTATACTCTGGAATTAAACTATCTCAATGGTTTTGTAAGAACCACCCTATTCTTTTTTGGCTTACAATATGGAAAGTATAGAAGGAGAAAGTGAGGTAGGCAGAGAGAAGAGAGGAGAATCTCAATTTTTCCAGGCTAACGCTACACAAAGTATTATTGATATGAATATTTTCAGGGATTGCATACTTTTAATACAAAAAGTCACCTTTGTGTGAAGGTTGATACCATGGCATAAAAATGACATTTTATTCCTAGGATAAATAATTGTAGTAAAAGGTATTGATCACAATCTATGAATTTGATTAAATTGTCTCATGGATTTGCCAACTCCTGAGTCCATTGGTTACAAAGACACAAACACATGTTTTTACTTTTGGGTGCTGTCAGTTGCTAATAAACTAACCCAAGAAATTCATTGTATTATTTTCTTCTGGTGTTTGCAGAAATGGTTGTACCATAAATTGAGGGCTTGTGTCTCTTGGAAGGAATGCACAGGCAGCCTAAAACCTCAAAGGGCAGAGATGGGGCAGACCAAGACTTGGAGTTTCCAGGGCTCTTTCAGAACAGAAACACAGTTTCCTCAGGTTTTGCTGCTGACTCTAGCTCAGTGCATTAACAAACAGAGTGCTGCAGTAGAAGCATATAACAACAGGAGCCAACTATCAGAATAGAAAGTCATTACTTGGACTGAGAGGAACTGGTATGGAAATCAGACTGTGGTTCTTGGAAAGATTCTGATTCCATCCATTGTGTTCGTTCCTCTGATAATCTTAAATCATGAAACCCTTTTCGTTCTCTCTGTACTATTCCAGACCACCAGTTAGGCAAAGGAACCCAATTCACCATGTCAGTGATTTAGGCTATTCTGCTGTCCTCACTTAAGTACTTAACAATGAGACATACAAGTTTTCCTCATGAGAACTGACATCAGATAATCAAGTCGACTCTGTCCCCAGTGGTCCAAGCTGGAGAAAGTAGAGGTCCTGACTCTGTGATGGAGAGGAGCTCTGCACAGGGGAATCTGTAAACAAAAGCCCGACAGGAAACGAGCCCTACAAGAACTCCAGCGTCATCAGCTGAGGAGTACAGGCGTGTTTGTCCAGGGTTGTGGGACTACACTAGTGGTGGTTGAGGACAGAGACGAGAATTAAGAATGAGGTATAGACTGATAATCTTCACTATTATATAAGAGGCAAATGGACTGAACTGAAAAACACTTTTTCAAACAATATATTCTAATCATGCTTTTCCCCATCTCTTATTCCCCCCCAGATCCTCCCTATTTCCCTACTCATAGAACTCTATACCGTTTTTCTATATTCACAAAACACTCCAAAAAAGTATATAAAAAGAAACACACACACACACATACACACACACGGAGTCCACAAAAACACAAAACTGGAAACCAAAATATTCAATAAGACAAAAAAAAATCCTTAAAGCTATATGAAACAAAAGGTCTACAAAAATACCATTGAGTCCATTTTATGTTGGCCCCACATCTCTAGGTGTGGGACCTAGACCTACTCTGAAGTTTGGTTAATATGCCTTAACTTTAAAATTAGTGACCCATGTAGCTTTACCATTATACTTAATATTAGGTAACAGTTACTTCAAATCGCTACATAAGAAGAGATGATGAATGTCTGACTCTTCTACCCTCTGACTGTTAAAGGAGTAGCAGAACATTGAGAAAAATGAAGCCTAGGTCTGTAGTTTCAGAGTTTATCTGTATGTGTTTAGCCTTATGATGTTAATTTTATAATTCAATTAAGACAATATTTTTGATTTGAGCTATTTAACTTAGAATGCTCTACTATACCTTTTTTTTGAAAATTTGAAGATATGACTGAAGTGGCCATCTGTAACCATTGCATGAGGGCATTTAAGGGGGACAACACCCAGCACCAGCATATGATGGCCAGTTCCCCATCCCTCCTCTCCTCTCACTTCCCCCTTTCCTTCACCACACCCCCATCTGCTCCTCAGAAAGGTCTTCTCATCACATCGTTGAGAAAGGACCAAGCACCCCTCCCCCGCCACACACACACCCTGCCTAGGCTGAGCAAGATCTCGCTCCATAGAAAATGGACCCCTCAAAGTCTGCTCACGTATTAGAGTTAGATCCTGGTACTACTGCCAGTGGCCCCACACATGGCCCAAGCCACATTGTTACCTGTATTCAGGGGGCCTAGTTAGGTCCAACCAGGTTGGTTCCCCAGTTGTCCTAATTGAGTCAGTGATCTCCCACTAGTTCAGGTCAGCTGATTCTGTGGGTTTCCCCATCATGGTCTTGACCCCTTTGTCCATTATTATCTCTCCTCCTCTCTGACTGGGGCATGGCCCAGTGGTTAGTTGTGGATCTCTGCATCTGCTTCATCTGTTTCTGGAAGAGGGTTCTAGCTTCTCTGGGGTTGTGGACTGTAGGCTGGTTATCCTTTGTGTTATGTCTGGTATCCACTTATGAGTGAGGACCTGCTGTATTTGTCTTTCTGGGTCTGGGTTACCTCACTCAGGCCCAGAGTAGTAATTATATCATAATAATAATTTCCCCTAATCTTCAAAATTATGAAGCAAAATATGCTAACAATTGCTAGCTCAAGTGGACAAGAGATTACAAGAGATTTTTGATTTAGATGTTTTAGAAGGCTTTGCATTTCTGAAATTTTCTATAATAAATGTGTATTATTTTATTTCGAAAAAACCGTGTCATGAAATATTAAATAAATGGGCTAAATTCCTGTAAGAAGGTATTCTTTAGAGGGACACTTCAATAGACTCTGTCATTAGTCTATCCAAACCACTGTAGAAAAAAAAAAGAAAGAACTGTCAAAAGAATGTGGAGCAAGTTCTGACAGAAAGCATCAGGTACAGAAGAGCTGCACAACCTCTAATAACTTTATTTTCACAAGATTTTGATGAATTCACTTACCCTGAAGGAGAGAAATGCTAATATTTATCTGTGTTTCTTAACATTAAAGAAAGTTCCTGACTGTATGAAACTGTTTCCTCAACCACTTGTAGTGAAATGAGAGTGAAGATATAAAGGGTGAGCTACTGGATGTGAAGTGTTTTATGCACTTGCTGTGTTTTGCAAACCTATCACAACCTCCAGTAGAGGAGCACATTCAGCCTCCAGGCACGGCCTGGGACCTAACGCACAGGTTTCTATTTGCTGGAGATTGCTGGGGTTTGAAAGACGCTCTTGTTCTTATCCCAGGTAGTAGCAGGGTTCTCCTGGCTATGTTAAAGCAATCAGTAGTACATCTTCATGTCAGCTGGAGAGCTTCGCACTCCTAAGAGCACCATGAGACTTGAATGCACTGGGAATACAATCATTACCTTACTTTAGGTACAGGAGAAAGTGTAAGGATCACCAAGAGCTTCAGCATTTTCAAAGGCCCTAAAACATACTCTGGACTTGATCTGAATGGGCAATAAGGGAATGAAGGAAGGCCAGCCACACAGATACATGCATGGAAAAGCTGGGATGGGGTGGTTGTACCTGCTCTGGTAGAGGACACCTACACTGCCACAACCCAGGGACAGCATCAGGAGGCAGGTTAGCTAGTTTTAATGCGGGTGTCCAAAGGGGAGCAGTCATCTTGGAGGAGGAAGCTATGGTCACTAGTTTTTGTGCACACTGGCCCATCATCTATAAGCACTTGTATCTGGACCAGAGGAAGACTTTCTCAGTTCATCAAGCTTGGCCCAGGGAAGTTTGGACAACACTTGTGGGTCTGAGGCACTGGGGTCATTGCCATAGTGCTGCATTCACGCAGGACTTCGTCAGCTCTCTACACTATGATTTGTAGCTACTGAGTGACTCTAGCTATTCTAAGTTCAGAGGACCCCGAAAGCCACTCAAATGAGGTGCTGTAGGTGAACAGAACCTTGCCTGAATTCTCTGGCTATCTCTTGTAGGCTGGAATGAGCAGCCCGTACAGTCAAATTTGTCCAGTCTCAAAGGGAACTCAGTATCACTGTTTTTACTGACGATAGATGGAATGGTGTGGGGTCAGAAGATTCGGGTTTTTACTACAACCCTACCACCAACTAAGAAAAGAATCATGGAACCAATCAACCTCCTCAAACATCAGGTTTCTTATCCATTAAAATGTGACTCAGTGAGAATGAACTGGAAAACTTCTAAAAATTGAAAGTACAAAAGAAATTTTAAAAAGTTTCCATTTTTAGGTCATAAACATCATTAAAAATTGCCTGGAAGACCAAGTCCAAGCACCACCCTGAGGAAATGCAGATTTCACAAACAGAACTTTTAAAGGTAAAGGACAGGATCTGAGCTGAAAGGCAAAGGGACTTTAAAGAAACCAATGAGATGAATTAACACTGGCCTCACACAGTGAGCAAGAACACTGAAGCTAGCAGGTTGTCAGGTAGCCTGCTCTCACAGACCAAACTGAAACTTTAAGCCCATGAAAGATCAGGGAAAAGAAATTCATGCGGAAGACAGAGTCTTCAGAAGTAGTTTGCATGGATGGACAATGTGTGCAATGGCTAATTGGCTTCCTGGTCGGCATCTCTAGGGACTGAGGCTGCCTTAACAGAGGTCTCTAGGAGCAGCTAAAATAGCCAATGTCGAGCAGCAGAGCTCTGTGGGTTATGACACACGTGGTAGTCAGGCTGCTACTGATTATATCACCACTTCAGCCAGAAAGCCCAGCTGCTGTGTCAAGTATGATAAAAATGGAAAGTGCACCACACTTGCTGGTAGCTTTCTCCCCAAGTACTTCAAGAAACTGTGAGACCAACTTTTGTAATGGTGCCTATTATGCAATGGTAGGTAGGGGTAAACTATGGCCCCAGGAACTCAATTTTCTACAGGCCTTTTAAAAATGTAGCCATGTAAATTTCTCTAATGGAAACAGCTGGAGAAATATAGATATCAAGCCCATGAGGACATCAAAGCCCTCATTGTGGGGGAAAGCCCCCACACAGGAAAATATGTGGGCCTGATTTCTTCCATTCTGGAAGGGGGAGACCTTAGTTTCTTGGGCTTGGATGAGAGACTGAAGATCTGAGAAGCGAGACAAGAACATTGAAGCAGGCAGGTCGGCAGGTAGCCCGCTCTCACAATTGTGTGCTTTAGTCTGAAAGGCACAGAAGAAACTTCTGAATTCTTAGGTGACAAATCAAGATCAGGAGACCTGCCTCTGACCTGTCTTCCTTCAGTCATGCCACCTAAGGAGCTGTCATGCTTACTGCAAGATACATGCAGAGTTTTGTTTTGTTTTTCATAGAATATTGGCCAATACATGGAGAAGTGTTCCAGAACCATTCTCTTTTTTCTTTGTGAGAGATTACAAGCCAGTATTCCTTACAGTGCTTAACCTTTTGGCCTCCACTATCCCCAGTGTCAAAATTCAGTTGAAAGTAATTGTTTGATTTTCAAAATTCTTTACAACACTCAACATGCACCATTTCCTCAGAATCTCATGTGTCTATGTCCAAGCACTAGGTCAACAGGAACACAGATGACAAGAGAGTGGGTTTTGGAGTCAGAACATTCTAGTTTCAAATCTTCATCCTACCCCTTTACTGGCAGTAATGACTGAGTAACCTCAAACAATAACTTCTCTGATTCTCTATTTTTTTTTTCTATTTAAAAAATGAATTAGATCCATTGCTGTTTCTTATATGTAAACATGAAGTGTATGTGGATACACGTATCCACAGTGTGCGTGTAGCAGTCAGAAGGCAACTTTGTGGAGTTCATTCTCACTTTTCACCTTTATATGAGTTCTGGGATCAGGATGCAAGGTTCCCAAAGCAAAAACCTTGCCCCTCTGAGCCATCTCATCAGCCTTGACACTCAGTTTTTTGATCTACAAAATGGGATCATGTCACAGGTCTGTGGTAAGGCACATATTTTTTTCTCTATGTATCCAGGGGTGGTTTAGATACTAGATAAATGTCTACATAATAAAGACTAGACCAGTACAAGGCACTAAAAATGGAGATATCACAGGCAACCTCTTTGAGAAGGATCTCATCTTTATCAGTTAATTGGAACCGTGTTCCTCTTTCATCATGCAGCCACTGAGGACGAGGAATCTGATGTATCCTTCTCAATGTACCCACTGAGAACACATGGTAATATTCCCTTGCTATTACTCTCACAGTGCCCCAGGTACTTTTGAGGAAAAATCCAAGACTATTAAAGAAGAGAAAACAAGGTTGTTGAGATGGCTCAGGGGACAGAGGCATTTGCACACAGATCAGATGACTCCAGTTCAGGTTCCTGGGTCACACACGGTGACAGGAGAGACCTGGCTAGCAAGAGTTCTCTGATTTCTACAAGTGAACTGTGGCCTGCATGCTCGGCGCACACACACACACACGAAAATATTCTAAAAGAATGAAAGTGCAACTAGAAACATAAAAATAGCATCAACATCCTTAGATGCTAACCCTAGTGAGAATTTGTTAGACACCACGCTCTTTTAAAAAAGCATAATAAACATTAAGACTTTTGAACAGACACACCAACATGTTAAATTTAAAACAAAATAGTACCCCAAACTCAAAAGTGTTTTAAGGGTCCTGATCTTACTATTTCTCTGGCTAACTGTAGGAAGCCACCTATCTATCACCTTGTGTGCAATTAGCTTATTGTGTAGATAAGAAGGTAAAACCATCCTGAAACAGGAAACCAATATTCTTCCTGTCTAATCAACAAATCTAAAAGATTTATTCTTTTCATCTATCTTCTCTTGTCCACCACAACAGGCTGCTTACGGGCTCAGGATGGCTTTGACAAAGAGCATTTTCACGAGTTACTTTTGTATCTCCACCCCCTCTTAAAGAAAAGAGGAAAATTTGTTTCATACAGAAGGCGTTCATTGTATGAATGAAAACTGCCACCTAAGTGTGGGCTAACTCAACCAAGAGGGATTTCACCTACATCCATTCAGTCAGTTTATGGGGGTTTAAAGAAATTCCAGAGAGTCATCAGAAGAGGAAAAACAAAGGTGATGCTTTCTGCCACTCAGGTAGTCTTTGAAAATATGTGTAATATGTAAAACATTCTGACACCCCCGTATTATTTTTCCAGCATTAACAGTATAAATTGCCTCCCATGCTGAAGTGCTGCCTATCACCCTTGCTAATCACTGCTCGCAGTGACCTCAAGTACTGCAGGCATGTACAACATGCAGCTTGCATCCTGTGTGGTACTGACGCTCGCACTCCTCGTCAACAGCGCGCCCACTTCAAGCCCTACAAAGGAAACACGGCAGCATCTCACGCAGTTATTGCTGGACTTACAGATGCTTCTGAGAGGGATCAATGTAAGTGCCTGTCTTTCCTATCTGTAGGCAGTACCTTTAGTTTTCTCGCCAAAGGTTGTGTTTTAATAACAGCGTGTTATGCTTTCTCAGAATGACAGGAGTCCGAAACTCCCCATGGTGCTCACGTTTAAATTTTACACGCCCAAGAAGGTAAGCAGGCTTCTGTGTTCAACTAGTGCTTTGATGGGTTCAGAGCAATATGCTTGTTTGCACACTGATCAGATGAATAGACCCTCATCTGAAGAACAAAGTTACTTCAATATCTGTGTGTAAAAATTCTTATTTGATAATGGCATTGATTTTAAATGATTATGTCTAAATTTTTCTTATGTATTTGTTATTTGTGTGTTGGGGAAGAGGAAAGGGGAAGAAAGCACAGGATAATTGCATTTTGATGCTGGAATAATTTAAAGACTGTGCTGATTTCTGTTTTATGCTCATCGTAGAGATATTTGAATGAAATGCATTATTTTATGTTGTGGAATGTCAAAATTGACTTCAGAGTTACTCATTTTATAAACACTTTACTGTTTTAAGGAAGATTCCTAAGACTCTATGTTTGAGGAACAGTGTATCCAGTATTCACAGATGGTAGGGTAGATGATCTGAAATGAAGGCCCTAACACTCATGGCCTCAGGAAGTTGCCTATGATCATTCACCTACTTACATAAATGATAATTGTATGCTTATAGCTCGACAGGCTTCAGAGCAGTGTCTGGCCAGCACCACATATAAACATGCTGTGAGTACTAGTGAAGGAAAGGTCTGAGACATATAAACAATTTTGGATTTATGTAGTCTTTTCCTAACCAGGGGAACCAGAGAGCTGTAATATTTCTATACAACACTATTTCCCAATATTGAAAGTTTGTATGATAAGCAACAGCTTCCCCAGGCTCCTAGAGCTCTATCAAGGGTAGAAGTTTGACAGTCCTGACAGCCAAAAAAGAACTAACAACTCTGGTACTAGAAAAAGCTTGTCTCAGGATAAATCCAAGACTAGAGCAAAATAGGATCCGAGGGGCCAAAGGGGCAACGCTGTTGACCCACTTCTATGAAGTTGGGAACTCTCTCTGGCTGTTCTACTGGAGATGGAAAGGAAATGGCCCCTAAGAGCTAATCTGCTTAACTAAAGTCACATAACTTTCAAGTCCAACAATAAAAACTAGATAGTTCTGTGAGGGAAAGAGTTCCACAGTGAGCATGTGGAACTCCTCCTAACAAGTCTGAGGAAAACAGGTGTACGAATCCAGAAATATATACTGTCTGATCAGGACTCCCCCTCTAGGGACCTCTAGAGAGACATGAGATCATGTTAGAGAGTGGTGAAATTCCTAGAAATCTAGGTTTTTAAACAACTATTGGAAACAAGAGTAATGTAATAAAGTCTGTTGTTTTTTTTCATTTAACATCCATTTTGTATAAATGTAAGATTTTAAAAATGATAGAAGAATTTAATTCAAAGGGTGCAGTTAATAAAAAGGAGTGCCCATGCCACTCTTGATCAACCTATTCTTGTGACTGTGGTACTGAGACTTAGTATAATGGAGATGACCCCAGGTCATAGCTTGCTTCTAGAGGACCTGAAGACTTAAAGTGGCTTTTATAGAAATCATAGTGCACTATAGTACTAGACAGTATTCTTTCTCATTGCTCATATGCATAAATATGTATGACATATATGTATCTATATACCCTTTCAGAAATATACAGGAAACTTCTACAAATAGTCTGTCCAAATACCGTGACTTATTACTTCTTTGGGACAAATAGAGATTTTTAAATTACGTATTTGTGCTTGTATGTGTGGAGGTGCATGTGTACCACAGGGTACCTGTGGAAGCCAGAGGACAAAATGTGAGAGCTGGGTCACTCCTTCCCCGATGCGGGTCACTGAGATTGAATTCAGGTCATCAAGTCTGGTGGCAAGTGTCTTTACCTGCAGAGCCATCTTTCTAGTCCTGACAAATATGTTTTTAAAAAATTCATCTTTAGTAATTGCAGAGAAATAAAAATTTAAGAAATATTAAACATGTCTTCCTGGATATCTTGACAGTCATCATTCTGGGTCATGATAAGGTCTGTAAGATTTGGTTCTGTGACACAGGCATCCAAGGACTCCTGCTCCTCACCGTTCTGTGTTCTCAACTCTGGGATTATTAGACATTAAAGTGTAGACTGGGGTCTTGCACTTTCACATTCTTTGATTTCTCTGTGATAGGAAATGTAGTCTATACCTGTGATGTGCATTGTGACAGGGAAATACAGACTTTTTACAAAGTCTAATGAAGCTAGACCAAAGTACTCACTAGAGTGACCTAACAGCTAATGTTAACCACAGGGCTTTGCGCTCTTGCTCCACTAGATTTAGGATATCCACTATTTCAGTTTCTCTTTACACTGAGAACAGGGAATGGGTAAAAGCTATGCTCTGTCTACTCTTGGTTAGATAAGCTTCAGATTGCCTTCTGGCTCCTCTTATATAGTGAGCTTATATAGTTATGCTTACTATCCTCCAGGCCACAGAACTAAAACATCTTCATTGCCTAGAAGAAGAGCTCGGGGCTCTGCAGAGTGTGCTGGATTTGGCTCAGAGCAAAAGCTTTCACTTGAAAGATGCTGAGAATTCCATCAGCAACATCAGAGTAACAGTTGGGAAACTAAAGGTAAGATGTTGCTTGATTTGCTGAGCTGGAAATAAAGAAGAATTGCATTCCGAAGTGGCATGACATTTCTGGTCTTTGTCAGGTTCCATGCATTTGATCAGACAAAATTTAAAGTCCGCTGAGAGCATGACTCCTTCCACTGCAGGATGATGCTAGAGTCCCCACCCACCATCATCTGCAAGGACACTCTGGGAGCACCCTGCTTACTCTCACACTAGCATAAAATTGGAAGTGAGAGAAAGTACTAAGTAGAATTCCACAAGGAACAGGGAGCTTTCATTGCCTTCACATGTTTATCAGACCAGGACCAATGACCTGAAAGGCTTTTCCAGAGAGGTGTGTTGTCACTGGTGGAAGAACACAGAGATTTCTTTCCAAAAATAGTAGCCATTAAAATGGACAGAGGAGGACAGTGAGAGCCCATCTCAGGGATTTATTGTTAAATGCACAAGAAACAGGGACTTTGGTGAGGCGAGGGAGAACTGCAGTTCTCTTTCCTCAATCCATCTGCCAAACAAAATTGCTGAGTTGACAGGTATCCTGAGCAGGCAGTATCATGCTGATTTCTGTAGTAGCAGCAAGCCTCCAAGAGGGTGTCAGGCTAGTCCCTTTCAAACAAAACTTACTTTTTCTTTGCACTGCTTTCATCTGAGACTTGTAAAATAGGCTGAGAACTACATCTAGGTGTTGAAAGGCTGTGCCCTTATCTATGCAAAGAAGTCTGCTCTAAGAGCTCTGGCCCACACCAGAAGTCACCCTAAATGAGTGGTATAAATTTTCGAGGTGCGTAAAAACTAGGAAAGCATGTTTCAAGAGTCACATACTTTAAAAAAATCCAAGATATTAGAGCATTCAAGTAACTATGCAAAATAAGATAACTGTAACTTGCTTTAAAAGGGACATTTATTCAAAAGAAATGCTCTGCCTCACTGACTTACAAGGGATTGCTCAGATTTGGAAAAACTGTCCCAGAAACCTGTCAAAATATTTTCTTCTCAGCTTTTTATCTAGAAAGAGTTGAAATATCTCCTTTTAGCAAAGATGGCTAGCTTCCAAAAAGTCCATCTACACAACAAATTTAGAATATTTCTACTTGTACAAACTGGGAGAATCATCTGCATTGATATCAAGGCATATATCTATATTTATGAAATGTTCTTCTCCAAATTTCCCCCACTAGACTTCTGTCCTAACCTACTCTGGGTTGCTCCTATCCTGATTTGGGAAAATAAGAGAATAATAGAATCTTAAGGTTTAGAGAAGAACATATAACATACATGTAACCTACCAGAGAAAAAGAGGTCAAACCACTGCATTCTACAGAGTGTTCCGTGTTTTCATTCAAACGTTCAGTTGTACTCAACTCAGGGAAATTTTATCTCGGATGATTTATCATTTGGCATCACAATAAAACACAATCTGACAATTGTGATCACTCAAGAAGTGTGAATGACTAATACAAGTGTTAAATGGATGTCTATAAAACGTTGGTGAAGAACAGCTGCGTGTAATGTAAACTCCTTAGCCTAAAGCTTACTGTTCTTTTTCAGGGCTCTGAAAACACATCCTTGTGTGAATTCGATGACGAGACAGTAACTGTGGTGGAATTTCTGAGCAGATGGATCACCTTCTGTCAAAGCATCATCGCAACAATGACTCAATAATTATGTGCTTCCTCCCTACAACACAAGGCTTTTTATTTATTTAAATATTTAAAGTTATATTTATTTTGGATGTATTGTTTACTATCTTTGTAACTATTAGTATTCAGATGATAAATATGGATCTTTAAAGATTCTGTTTGTAAGCCCCAAGGGCTCTAAAATGTTTTAAATTATTTATCTGAAATTATTTATTATATTGAATTGTTAAATAGCATGTCTGTGTAGATTCATTAATAAAAGCATTTAGAAGAGTTGGTGAATATAAATAAGCTCAGGTGTCTGCCATTTTGAGGACAATGTGGTATAAGCTCTAGAATGCTTCTCAGCTCCCTGAACTCTATGATGGTCAGAATGCTTACAAGAATCACTCTACCCCGGAGAAGGATGTAAAATGAGACAGGAACTTGCACTCTCCTTTAAGCACTGATTGGCTTTTTAGTTCAGGCAAGAGAAAAGTTTAAAAGACTATAGTATTTTCTTTTCCTTCAAATTTTAACAGGACACTAAACAAAAATTCTTGAAAACTTTTGTCATAAACTGCTTTATGTTGTAACAAAACAAAGTCTTGATACTTTATACAGAGAAGTTTAGCTCAGTTTTGGATGTTCAGGAGCATGTGAGGATCTCATGGCAACATGGTATCATCATAGTGGGAGTATGTAAAGAAGACAAATGGTGTGTGTGCGTGTGCATGTGTATGTGACTTATAAGAACCCATTCTTGCAGGAAACAGTCCCCTCCCATAAAACCTTAAACAGCATTATTCATAAGGTCAGCCCTGGGCCCTAGCATAATTACCCTGCACCAACCCTACCATTTCCTACCACGATCACACTGCTACACTTTCCACCACATGAACCTTTGAAGGACAAATCAGCACATCTCACAGAATAATGTGCCTGCCCTCTTCAGTTTAACACTGCTCTCGGCCTTTACAAGCCTCACCTGACTAAATCAAAAGGCTTCTGTTCTCTGGTTTTTCTCTGAGTTCTGACAATGCCTGTATCGTGGGAGGTATAAGATTCAAAGGAAGATCTTCCTACCTTTGGCTGTGCATCTTGGCCAGAGTCCACCTTCTCTTGAGGTGATTTTATGGGTATATTTTCTTCCTGGATCTTACCTTTCCTTCCATGTCTCCTTTAAAGCTGTGGGTACTCGTTAGTTGTTGCCAGGTATAGGGTACCTGTGCTGTCCTTTACAGACCAACACTTCATAAATCACCCCTTTCCAATCTCCAATCTCCCTTCTGGGGAATGCCACCTGCTTCCGGCTGAGGCTCACATGTACTAATTGTTTCAGAAATAGCACCGGGAAATACACCCCCAAACTGGACTCTGAAGTTGTAGTGCTCATATATGGAAGGAACACAGCAATAGCATCACATGGTGTGTCCCGAATTCATGCTACACCAGTGGTAGCATGTGATAAACTAAAGCTAAAAGACAAGCACTACATGGAATGTTCTGATTTTATGGTGTGCCAATACCATTTATATAACTATCTGTATAATCTCTCGTTTACTTAAAATACTTTAAATAGTAGAATGAACACTTGGATAGGGAGGGAATAGAATATGCTACACAAATACTAATCCTGAACAACAGCAGCAGCAGCAGCAACAACAACAACAGAATAACAGAACAAAAATTATAGGTAGCCAGAGCATACTTTAAAGCAAGAAGAGCAGAGATAAGGGCATGATTTCATAATGATCAGTGACTTCGTTCAACAAAGCATATACCAGTTCTAAATGTGATCCATCTAACTGTAGCACAGCTTCCAAGTACACAGACCAAAGCTTCTGCATCCACCCTTGATAGAGCATGTTACCAGAGCAGCCCTCTTGTGACTATCCATGAAAAGGGGACTCTGAACCACAGGCAGGACATGTGACACTAATGAAGTAGACACAGTTGAGCGCTCTCTCCCTGTCCCTCCCTCTCCTTCTCTATCTCTGTCTCCCCCCCTCACGCACACACACACACACACACACACACACAAAACCACTGCAATTTTACTGACTTGAAACAGTTTAGAGCTCAGGTTCACTAATGCAATCTTGAAGAATGTGTGAACTATAGTAACAGAAAAGAGGCAACTATAACAGTGGCTACAGAAATATAAATAAAATATCTAATTTTTGTTTTCTGGGCAACAAACTAAGAAGCACCAGAATCTACAACTCTAAACCAAGAAAGGGAAAGGGTTGAAAGGAATATGTTAAAATATTACTATAGAGGCCAGGTGGGTGGTGCACCCCTTGAATCCTAGCCTCTGAGAGGCAGAGACAGGCAGATCTCTGTGAGTTTGAGGCCAGCGTGGACAGCCAGTGCTGTTACACAGAGAAACCCTATCTCGAAAACCAAAAAAAAAAAAAAAGTTTATCACTCACAGATGGTACAGGGAAGATATGAAGTGAAAAATACTAGGATTAATGGGTGAGTTTAATAGGATTACTAATAATATGGTCAATATACATATGCAGTCAGTTGTATTTTTATATGTCAGCATCACAAGAAATGTATCTGAAAACACTAGAGCCCCAAATATCAGATATCTAGAAATAATTGTAATAAATATATGCCTGTTAAGATAAGAAGATATTAAGCAATATTAAGAGCTAAATAAATTGAGTGAGCTAACAGATCACTGAATTATAAGGCCTGGTATCTTAAGATGTTAATTCTCCCTAAGTCTATAAAATTAATGAAATTACACTTAAATATTCAGTCAATTTTATATGGATGTATACGACAAAGGAAAAGAAGAGCTCAGGTGCTGGTACTAGATGTGTTAATGGCTTTAATGCTTAGGTCTTTTCACTACAGTTCTATAAGGAAAGGTATGCCTTAAGTTAAAGCAAGGCTACCAGTAGTTAGACGAGATGATGTAAATGGAAGGGGTCTGGGTTTTCTTTTTAGTAGACTATTTTTAGGATGTCTTGTTCATCATTTAGAATGTGAATAACGTGATCCTGAGCATATGAAAAGCATAGCTTTGAAGAACGTCATGTGAAGATGTGAAGGAAAGTTAGATAGGGTTGATTTACACCTAAAGTTACTATAACAAGGCCTAGTCAGCTGGATGTAGAAAAAGCTACATTTTTTAAATGTCATTTTTAGTAAATGCACAGATGGCAGTGAAAAGTGTGGTTAATGAGCCACATAATGTAGGTGTCAGAATAGTACTATTATTTGAAATAAGTGGGTAAAATCAGATTATTAAGAAGATCCCTGCAACAGCTATAGTACTTAGTACTTGAGTGAAGGAGTGCTGAGACCGGGGTAGGGCCATCTATGGCTGATGGGAGTCAGGGGAGGAGGCCAAGTTGTTGCAGTTTGCCTGGGGCTGTTATTAGAAGGCTTAGGAGAGGAATTGATTTGATGTTGTTTTTTTCAAAGAAAAATCTGTTGAAGAAAAATCTGTTGAAGTTCTCAGGAGTTGGTTTCTGGCAGAATCATGTTAAAACTAAAATGAACCCAATGTCTCTAATGTGATTAATAAGATTGCTTAGAGGGTTATGATGTTTGTGTCGACTCAACCAAATCATCAGCTAATAAGAAATAATAAGTACCTATGCCTTCTTAACCAATAAATAGTTATTGGCTGAAGTAAAGATAATTATGGTGATTAAAATAGGAGATATTTGATCAGACAGTTTAGGTGAGCCTCAGAATAAATATACCATGAGAAAAACTCTATTATTGATCAGGTTACAAATAAAAAAGTCAAAGGTAAAAAGAGGAGACAGAAATAGTCAACTTTTGAACAGATAGTATGATAGAATTAATAGCAATTCAGTGTCAGTAATTAGGAGTGTTAGAGTAGAAGAATATTAGGAGTAATAGGCTAGAAAGAAAAGCATATTTGATAGATGAAGTTATATATAAGGGAAAATTAATTGATTTAATAACGCCAGCTACAGATATAAAAATTGAACACTAAGAAGATGGAAGATGAGGTCATATTTATTAGTTTTATTTGGTGTTGCACCAAGTTTTTGACTCCTAAGGTCAAGATATGACTTCTATCCTATAAAAGCAAGAAAGCCATATGTTTATATATGGAAGCAGGGATTAGCAGTTCTTACGTAGTTTAATGATAAATAAGATGCTAACAACTCCTGTTATTATATTCACAGTCTAATGTTTTTTGTAAACTATATTTACAGAAGGTGTGTCCTATAATGAATTTGGAGTTTAATATAATTAATAAAATTAGTTTGCCTCACTGAGCTGCAATAATTATGTACACAGAGTATATGGTGTTAATAAGGATATTTATGCCTATAAGGATATGAGGCTTAGGCCAATAAAGTTATGCATATGAGGAAACACTAGAAAACCAACAATCTAAGCCTTAACATTTTATAGACATATGCAAACTTAAAATAGTCAAGGTATTTTTGAGAAAAAACAAAGGATTCACGCAAGCACCACTTGGCTGGTGCCTTCTCTTGAAACAACACTGGGCCAGCAGCACAGCTCCGTGGGTAAGAGCTCTTGTCCTGAAAGTCTGACTATCTTGTTTAACAACCTGACACTGAATTTGAGGATGCTAGATTCAATATTGGCTTTAGAAAATGAAACAGACTGGTAAATGTTATTGTGGAGATGAAAGAGACAAAACTAATACTGTGGAAAACTCTACAGAAGGGTCAGTATTTTGGGCATATTCAGTTAAAAAGAAAAAAAGAGTAATAGGAAACCTATATCCTTAGCAGCTAAATCCCACTAAACACATCATGTCAATTCTGGTGCCAGCAGTCTGTACATACAATGGATACTACTGTTACAGTGTACTAACTGACTCATAGTTATGCACCCAAACATACTTTTACCTTTTACCTTTCATGAAGTAAAATGTCCAACATGAAACAGTTGAGGAAGTTTACGTGATCTAATATTACCTATATTTAAAAACCGTTAAAGCATGATGATGGGTACTTGGAGACTCATTTGCTATTCTTAGGTTTTCAATCCTCACAATTTCTGAGATGAGGAAGGACTGGGGGTATACTCAGTTGGTACAGTGCTTGCCAAGAGTGCATGGAATTCTATGTCCAGTTCTCAGCACTATATAAACCAAGTGTGGTGGTGCATACCTATAATCCACTATATAAACCAAATGTGGTGGTGCATTTGAGAGGTGGAGACACATGGGTCTGTTCATCCTTAGCTAGACTACAAGCTTAAAGTCAGCCTGTAGATGAGGCCCTCTCTCAAGCAAGCCAGAACCCTGAAACCTTTTTATTTTCACAATAGGGAAAAATGTAGGATGTTTTATTTCCCAACAAAAATTCTTCCAGGGCTTCTTTCTCCCTACTTTACTAGATTTAACTCTGAATTTGTCCACCTGGATTTTGCATGCTGATCCCTAAGAGTCATAACATTTCTTGTCTAGTCATTGCTCCAATGTTTCCATGTATAATGCATTTTTCCTATTTTCATCTGCCAAATATTACCCATTCTTCAATGCTTGCCTCAGACAGAACCACAGAACTAAAAGAGAACTTAGCTGAAGATCCAACTACTTTAGTTAGTAAGTTTCGAACGAGCTTAGAAGTGGAAGTTTAACAGTCTGATTTCAGAAGCTTCTTCAAGTGAACTATCTTGCAGAATCTCCATAGATTACAAAGAAAGAGACAAAAGGTAGAGCTGCTTTTGATAAGGCATCCAGGGTCCTCATGCCTTAATCTGTGAACGATGAATAAAAATCACAAGGATAAACTTCATCCTTGGAGAGAGTTTGAGCTAGAAGATTAAATTCCTTCCAGAAGCCATAGATGGGCTGTGCTACCTTCAGGTTCATCTCCTTCCACTTCTGTGGATTCACGGCCTTACAGCAACGACTTTCTCCTTACCCCTTATAAAGTCTCCCCTTGGTACTCTATCTACACATAGACGCCAGTCCCCTAAGCCAGACAGCTGTGAGTAGAGACAGTGTCCAAAAACATTCAATGACTAGGGTCTGGGAGAAGTTCTATGAGGGATGAAGAGATGGCTCAGCAGTGAAAGGATATTTTGGTCTTGCAGAAGACAGTAATTTGATCCCCAGAACCCACATGAGGCAGCTCAAATCAATTTTCACTTCGGCTCCAGGGGATCTGACACCCTATTCTAGACTCTGTGGTACCTGCACTCATGTGCACACCTTCCTCACAAATAAAAATAAAATCTAACTTAAAAAATGAGTTACCTGAGAAGCATCCAGGTTATATATGCTTTATTTTCTCCTCAAAACTGCATATTTGAGAAGAGAGATTATTTTTTTACTGATTCTCACTGCAGGATAGGCACTAGGACCCTTGACTACATAGGTTTCAGAGACTTAACTATCTGCTAACAACATCCCTCCCATGTGTTATCAATGTGAGGGGCAAGGGAAGGTGATGCACTTCAAATTTTCAAAGGAAGTTTTCCTATTAAGTAGCAAAATCAAAGAATTAAAGGCTGAAATTTTTTCTTGAAAGGAAGCAGCTTATAAGGAGGTTAAAAATATTTACAAGGAAATGATAACTAAAGAAATAAGCAAAACTAATCATAAATATTATACAACTGGCTAAGATATAATTTGCTAATATAGCTATGATGACCCATAAGAAACTGTCCATATTTTAATCATTTTTATCCTGTAAAAATGCAATTTCCTGCCAGGCGGTGGTGGCACACGCCTTTAATCCCAGCACTGGGGAGGCAGAGGCAGACAGATCCCTGTGAGTTTGAGGTCAGTCTGGTCTACAAGAACTAGTTCCAGGCTGGGACTGTTACACAGAAAAACCCTGCCTCACACCAACAACAACAACAAAAAACAACAATAAAAAATAAATAGACAAAAAATGCAATTTCCTAGCTGGGCGGTGGTGGCACACACCTTTAATCCCAGCAGTCGGGAGGCAGAGGCAGGAGGATCTCTGTGAGTTTAGTCTGGTAATTCTTTTTATAAAAAGGCAAATGATCATAATGTTTCAATGCAAGGTAACATGAGTATTCATACATGTTTAACAATATCTGGGCAGGGCTGTTGTAAGACTTCTACTGTGAAGGCTGAAGCCCCAAATTTTAAAACATTTTTACCAGTCAAACACATCAAAAATAGAAGATTTTTAATATGACAATGTGTTGTCTAATTCACATACTAAATTGCTCTATACAGGGAGACTTCACAATCCAGGAGCCATAGCCGTGCTGCTGTAAGTAGGACTTCAATAGTGCTTTAGCTTCTTGATAGGGCCCAGACATACACTAGGGAGAGAAAACAGTTGAACTGAATCAAATTGGCCTACAAAGTAAATAACCCCAGAAAACTCTAAATTCCTGTGCTAATTTAAAACAATTATTTCTCAACATGCCTAAGAAGGCAATTTTACTTGTTATTTAACATTTTAATTAAGAGCAAAATTCACAGCAGAAAAACTGAAAGAGCATACAAAGTATGACCTATAACACCCAAACTATAGATAACTACCATCACTATTTTCATGTGTTCTAATATTCTATAAACACACACACACACCTTTAAAAAGCTACCTTTTATGAGTTATTATAAAACTCACCCACTGCAAGTGTATAATTTGGTCTTTGTTAAAGTTGTTGAGATGTGCAAATGTCAGCAAAATCCAGTGGTAAACTCCACCACCTCTAAATCGCCCATTGCGCCTGCCTGCAGTCAGTCTATACCCCTACCTTTGGCCCTAGCCCCAGGCAACTACACATTTTTCTGTCTCTAGATTTTTCTGGAAGTTTCATATAAGTTGATTAATACAGTAAGCATTCTATAATGCCAGGCTATCACACTTCCCAATTCATGCTATTCCATGGGTCAGGGTTAGGTTTTATTGTGGACTAAAACCACTGTCTATGTCTATTACAGCTGTCCATTCACCGGCTCATGAACTTGCACTGTTCTCAGTTTTTACCATTAGGAAATTGTTGTTATAAACATTCGTGTGAATTCTGTTTCTCACAAATACCAGCAGCACTGCTGAGCCACACAGCAAGTATGTTTACCTTTGGTGGTAGGAGAAGCCAAACTGTTTTCCAAAGTGGCTATACCATTTTTTATTTTCATTGTAATGCATGATGATCAATAGCACTTAGTGTGGCCCATCTTCTGAACTACAACTGTTTATGAGGGTTAGGGAGAGAAGCTGACTCCACCAAAGAGTAAGGTCTAACAGTAAGTGCTGATGAAGAAGCCGAAGAAATTACCTGCCCTGTCTAGGAGGCCTGGCCAATGTGACTGAATTACAGTGTTCAGTGTAATCAGCTTTATCTTGAAGAACATGTCATCTATGACTTAAAGAGAAGCCTGTGCCTGGCTTAAAGTTTCGAAAAATAACCTAATTGCTTTGTTAAGGGCTAATGGAGATACTGGCTATAAGTGAAAGCCAATGTTCATTTACTACCCTGAAAGCCTTCAGTCATCAAAAGAACCGCACTAAAACTATTTGTCTTCTGATTTATAAATGAGAAAAGGAAGTCTGGATGAATGCACATCTGCTGACAGCAGGCTTGCTGGATGTGTATTCAAGCATGACTGTTGTTTGGAGACAAGGTCCTTCTGGGTAACTGGGGCTAGTCTCAAATTCACATCTTCCTGCCTCAGGTCTCTCAAGCACTTAAGGTGGGATCTATTCCTGGTAGAGGCTGTGAACATGTTGAAATGACAACAAAAAATTTAGAATCTGACTTAAATTTACTCGATGAACAATGGCAAGGTTTGCTACACTGAATCTTGCATGAAAGAAAGAATGCGACAAACCTCACTGCTATCTTGAGAAACTGTAGCCATTCCAGCATGTGAGAACTGGAGGAAAGATGATTACTGAGAATTAGGCTAGCCTGGGCTATCTACTGAGGCCCTGTTTTTAAACAGCAGCCATCTATATGAAAGCAAGGTCCTCCACTGCCAAAGCAACTAAGTTTTTGCTGCTATTGTTTTTAGAAACATTTAAAAATCATGTTTAAAGAAATGATGTTACCTACCCAACTAGGGTACAGTATTGTACAAAGTTAACTATTACACACATGACCATAAAGCTCTGTGTGACTCCCTGTGTTGTGTTGATGGAGGGAGCGGGCCCCTTGTTGTCCCGCTAGCTTACACCCGAAATATACCTGAAATAATCACACAGAAACTGTATTCATTTAAACACTGCCTGGCCCATTAGTTCTAGCCTCTTATTGGCTAACTCTCACATCTTGATATAACCCATTTCTGTTAATCTGTATATTACTACGTGGCAGTGGCCTAACGGGAAAGATTCAGTATGTCTGACCTGGCATCTCCATGGCACCTCTCGCTCTCCTTCTTCCCAGCATTCTGTCTACTCCGCCTACCTAAGTGCCTACCCTATCAAAAGGCCAAGGCAGTTTCTTTATGAAACCAATGAAAGCAACACATAGACAGAAGACCCTCCTATACCAGTGCTGAGTGGTCTGAAACAAATCTGCAGTTTCTAAGGTATGTCTAGTTTAAATTGTGATTAAATTGTGAACAAGGTAAGTTTTCTAACTTTGTTCTTGCCCAAAATTGCTTTAATTTTCTATGACCTTTAGATTTTGCTTTCAAGCTCACAACCAGGTATTTTCTACACAAATGTCTGCAGTAACACTGATTATTCACTGAAGCAGTAGATTAAATTTGGAGACATGTGCCATACTAACAACATTGAGATTCCCAAAAATTCATGAATTTGTTACATCCTCTCATTTGTTTACATCTTCTTTACTCTCTCTCAGCAATGTTTATCATCTCTAGTGTACAAGTATTACTGTGTGTGTGCCTGTGTATTTGCTGTTGTGTGAAATAGTTTTCTAAAATAGATTTTTGGAGTATTTATTCTTAGAAAGTAAATATATAATTTGTTTATGTTGTGGTGATAATCTTGTTTGTACAAATAAAGTTGCCTGAAGATCAGAGGGCAGAGCTAGTCACTAACTAACCATAGAGGTCTGGAGGTCTGTACAGACAGACAGGAAGTGATATGGCTGGGCAGAGAGAGGAAGTGATAAAGTGGGAGGAAACAGGAACTCATTTTCTTTTTGACTGGAAAGTTGAGAGATAAGGAATTCTTTGTCTCTCTGATCTCTCAGCATTTTTCCCAATATCTGACTCCAAGCTTTTATTACTAAGATGTATTAGAACTCGTGCAACAATATTGTTCTGATACAAGGGCTGGAGAGATGGCTCAGAGTTAAGAGTGCTTGCTGCTTTTCCAGAAGACTCACATTTGTTCCAGATTTCACATCAGTGGCTCACAACCACCTGTAACTCCAGCTCTAAGGGATCTGACACCCTCTTCTGGTCTCCACAGTTACCCACATACAACAAAATTCATACATATACATACAAATAAACTTTTCTGTGGCATTCCCAAATTCACGTATGATATCTAACACACTGTGCATTTTCCCCAGTATCAATTTCAGTGAAAATTTCAGATTTTACTACTAGGAATAATACCACTGTTAAGTTCACTGTTGATATCCTTTATGAAGTTGTAGGAAGTTCACTTCTATTTTTTCCTTCCTTAGTGTTTTATTGTAAAAGGGTAGACTGTCAAATGCATTTTGAACATATTTAAGATAATTACGAAAATTTTAAACTTGGACTTATTAATATAGTGTATTACATAAAAATAATTTACTGGTGTTGAATCAACCTTGTAAACCTGACATAACAAATCTTGAACACAGAGCAGAATTTCTCTTTGCTGCTGGGTGGTTCTCAGTGCCTTGCTAGGTTCTTTCCACACTTATGCTTGTGTTATAATTTTATTCTGTGATGTTTTTATTATTTTGGGTATTAAGGAAGTACTGGTCTTGTTAGAAGATTGAGGAAATGTTCTCTATATTTGAAAGTAATTTTGTAGGATTTATATAACAATATTGATATGTACTGTAGAATTTTATAAGAACATGTTAACAATTCACAGCTTCTCTATGTGATTAAGTTACAGTTGGATATTCTGTTTTTCAGTTAGATTTTTTTATTTGTATCTATCTAGCAGCATGTCCATTTTATCTAACTTGTTAACAAAAAGCTGTTGGAAATCCAATGGCTCCTTGTGGTCTATAACGATGACCTCTTTTTCCATTCTAGTTTTCAATAATTTCTGTTATCATTTACACTCCTTTATCTACTGATTAAGTAGATTAAGATTAAGAGATTAAGTTTTATTTCTCTTAATGAACCAATTTTATATTTCATATACTTAATTTTTGTTTCACATTTCATTGATTTCCACTCTGGTCCATATTATTTATCCCATTTTACTTATTTTTGTCTTCTAGCCCCCCCACTTTTATTTTAACCAGTTTCTTGAGTCGGAAGCTTAAATAACTGATTTTATTTTGTAATATACGCATTCAAAGCTATACAATTTCCCTATTTCTTTAATTATCCATGAATTTCAATACATTGTGCTTTTTTAACTCATTCTAAGATATTTCTTTGTTTTCCCAAAATTGTTTCTTACTAACCATTGTTAATCCATAAGTTAATTTCCAAATATACGGCAATTTCTCAGATTTCATTCTACTGTTAATTGATATTTTAATGCCACAGTGGCCAGAATATATTTTCCGTGATGTTTAAGTTTTATTTGTAAGTTCTCCTGCTTTTACTGTGAGGTCTGTCTTCATCAGGTATATAGCTTCGATTGTCTCATCCTAGCTTTTTTTTTAAAGATTTATTTATTTATTAGGCATACAATGTTCTGTTAACATATACACAACAGAAGAGGCACCAGATATCATTATAGATGGTTGTGAGTCACCATGTGGTTGCTGGGAATTGAACTCAGGACCTCTGGAAGAGCAACCGGTGCTCTTAACCTCTGAGCCATCTCTCCAGCCCCCTCATCCTAGCTTTTTATTCTATCTTATTTTTAATTTTTACACTAGGCCCAGCATTCCAGTGGTTACTGTGTTTCTATAGCTTAGAGATAAATTATTCAGTAACAGCAGACACTGTACTCAAACACATTAGACCTGTAAAGCTTCTGCCATCTTCTGGCAAACTTACATCAAGAATATTTGGTATCTATCTTAAGCATCGTTTGGTTTTTGTTCATTGCCTGATTTCTTGAACCTGTCCTGTATATGACTCTGTAGTTCCCCATCAGTCAGAGAACACAGAGAATTTCAGATTTATTCCAGTCTTTCAATTTCCCCGTATCATTTTGGTAACCAGAGTTAGCACTTGTCTCCAACAAGGACTGCAACTTGAGCCAGTGAACTCAACAGCTTTTCCTATTCATTTCCTACCAAGTTGGGCCTCTTAAACTGAAAAAAAAAATCCACAAATTGTTATCCTCTGACACGAGGAGGCCTTTTCTTCTGACAGTAACTCTATGACTTTAGCAGTATGAACTACACTCCCCACCACTCTGACTAGAGACATGAAGACAAGAGAATGAAAAGAGCTCCAAGCAAGAACACGAACTTGGTATTCTTAAGATCCTAGCACTTTTTCAAGAACATACAGTTTTGATATTTAAATTTTACTACCGTAAATTCATTTTAACAGTTATAAAAGACTGTTTTGTGACATAATCAAGGCTTTTTTATATTTGTTCTTACAGAAATACATATAGCTTCTAGACATCACTCAAAACAACAATGATCTTATTTTAAAAAAGCTTATACTTAGTTGTAGGTGGGAACGTGCACACAGGTTTGTAGTTGATATGACTGTAGGTGGGAACGTGCACACAGGTTTGTAGTTGATATGACTGTAGGTGGGAATGTGAGACAGGTTTGTAGTTGATATTGACAGTAGGTGGGAACATGCACACAGGTTTGTAGTTGATATGACTGTAGGTGGGAACGTGCGCACAGGTTTGTAGTTGATGTGACTGTAGGTGGGAACATGTGCGACAGGTTTGTAGTTGATATGACTGTAGGTGGGAACGTGCACACAGGTTTGTAGTTGATGTGACTGTAGGTGGGAACATGTGCACAGGTTTGTAGTTGATATGACTGTAGGTGGGAACGTGCGCACAGGTTTGTAGTTGATGTGACTGTAGGTGGGAACATGCACACAGGTTTGTAGTTGATATTGACTGTAGGTGGGAACGTGCGCACAGGTTTGTAGTTGATATGACTGTAGGTGGGAACATGTGCACAGGTTTGTAGTTGATGTGACTGTAGGTGGGAATGTGTGCACAGGCTTGTAGTTGATATGCCATGTCATATTAGATGAAAGTAGAAAAATAAAATCCAGTATGTGCTGTGACTTTCTTAGTACTTGCCTTACATGTGCAAGCAATCTTTTTTGTTTTGTTTTTTGGGACAGGGTTTCTCTGTGCTGCTTTGGAGCCTGTCCTGGAACTAGCTTCTGGGATTAAAGGTGTGCACTAATACCACCCAGCTATACAAGCAATTTTAACTATTAATCTATCCCTCCCACCCCCAAAAATTTGTTTAGAAAGAAAAAAATCTGTATTATCTGCTAAGTCATGTCTAAATTAGAGTTTGGAATTAAACTTACTTTGAGTAATGTATTATTGTAAGACTTAACATTCTCTAGTTAATAATGCCATACACAGTAAAAAGTTTTGTTACCTTTGTATCTCTGGGTATAACAAAATGGTGCTAAGCAATATTGTCAGAATAAGTTTGATAATATGTTATATTCAGAACTACTTAACCAATTTTTGCTGTCTCTATAGATTCGCCACATTACTGTCTTTAGCTGCATTTCTATGGTCACCTTACCTTAGCTGCGTGGTATGTACGAGCTTCAAGTAAATCATCTGTTTTAGCTTCCTTGGCAAGCAGATTAAATCGACTTAACATTGCAGCCTTACAAAGCCGACTTGCCATTGATAAACCACTTTTAAATGGGGAACTAAAGTAGAAAGGAATGAAACATGCAATAATCATAGTTAATGATTTATGCTGGCAATTGTAGGAATTAAATGGCAGTTCACAGATATTTATGATCCTGATTAGGCAGAAGAATGCATGTACTGAAGCTCTATTTTAGATAAGAAGCAACTTGAGTTACTTAACTGCTGTCAGAAGCTAATTTAACTTAAATTAGTTTAACTTATTACTGTACTGCACCAAAAGTTAAAACAATATTTGTATTTGAATATTTCTATTATTTAAAGTAAAATTAATCTATGGTAATACAAATTAAAACAGTTATTCTCCTATGATTGAAGAAAGGGAGTGTGGAAATACCTTCTGGAGTGGTGACAGCCACTCAATTTTGACTAGAGTAATAGGTGACCTGGATGGATACATGTATCAAATCTCCTGAAATTGTACAATGCATTCTCTGCAAGCAAACTTTAATTTAGAAAACACTACTCTGAAACCATCCATCCATGCATATGTGTGTGCATGCACATGAATACATTATTCGTTCACAGATCATAAACCTTTTTACTAAGTAACGTTCCCCCTCATTATAACGTATTAGCTGTTCTTGTGACAGATGATTAAAACTGTAAAAATCCTCGATTCTTCTGGTTTCCACGTAGCTTTCAGGGCCACACGCCCCCTTGAATGTGTGCTAGCCTTGTGATTTGTTATGGTGCACAAAGAGAAAATGTGTAAGTTCAGAGTCTAGGTTTCAGGGGAGCCCTGCGTTCTTCATGTTCAGGTAAGTGTGCTGTGACTGGCCTACTAAAGGGTGAAGGACAGTTATTCCTCTAAGAGATCAACCAAAGTGATCTTATTTGACCCACACCTGACTCCAGATGCCTGCAGTTCTAACTAGATCCAGAATAACCGCTCAGCTGACCCAAACATTTATTGAAAAACAATAATATAGTGTTGCTTTAAATCACTGAATTTGAGGTAGTTTATATGTAGCAAATGTTTGTATGCACTCATGTATATAAAATCTATTAATCTCTGTATATTAATTTCCTACCATGATAGTGTTGGTAGATTTTCTGTAAATTCCCTGGGCTTTTCAGCAGAACTGGGGAACACAGAAGAACATGTGCCTAGTGTTGGTGAGCTACTGGCTTCAATCTACAAAATCCCCTTAATTTTACCTCCATTCCTCCATATTTTATGTCTACTTTTTTTATTCAACACATTGATGTTATGTACAGCAGTAGCAGCAAACAGCACCCTGACATTTCCTCACCAATCATGATAGTGTTCTGAGTCAATAAAGCTGTACTGTACTCTTCAACAAACCACCTACTAAAAACAAAACACCTTTTTACTGCTTCTCCTTAGTAGGTCCTTGTTATGTGCTCTAGTAGAGAGACGATAGGAATAACGGTGATAAATATAAATTTCTAATTTGGTGTCATCTCTACTACCACATTTACATGTTGTAGAATATTATTTTTAAGATGTGTTACATTTGTTTATGCTGTTGAATACCTGTTTAATGATACAAAGATGTGTTGCATTCTTTTATGTTGCATTTGTTTAACTCTGTGAAGCTGTGATTCTTTGCCTACCTAAAACACCTGATGGTCTAATAAAGAGCAAATAACATTTACACTTGTGGAAAAACTTCAATTAGTACTGTTGTATACAATATCTATGTGTTTTAACATGCTGCCAATATTTGTTGTTGCAGTTTTTATTATCAGCAAGTGTTCTTTGTAAGTTTTGTGTGTATGTTGGAAAAGAAATAATCTTCCAACATGTTTCATGATGCAAGATACATCTGCTTCATGCAAGGATTGGTGGATTCCTAACAGATAGAGTGATCTATGCCTGTATCCCTAACACTTACCAGGCTGAGACAAGATAACTGAAAACCTGAGGCCAACCTACATAGAGACTCTGTCTTAAAACACACGTGCATACACACAGTTGGATACTCTTAAAATTTTTATTTATATGTGTATGTCTGCATGTGTATATTAATATATGTACATGTGCATGTTAAGTAGCCTTGGAATCCAGACACGGGAGTCAAATCATCTGGAGTTGGAGTTACAGGTGGTGGTGAGCCGCCCCTCTGCAAAATCAGCAACTGCTCTTGGTCATTAAGCCATCTCCCCAGCACTCAGATGTTCCCTCTTCCTTTTGTTTCCTTCCCTCCTTCCTTCCTTCCTTCACCTCATTTTTTTTCTTTCCTGGGATAGGGTTTCTCTGTGTTTCTTTGGCTGTCCTGGAACTCACTCTGTTGACCAGGCTGGCCACAAACTCACAGAGCTCAATACCTCAGTTCTTTGTTGTTTTCCATTTTTTAAAATATGTTTTTAATTGAAATAAAATGGCCTCCCTTTTCCTTCCCTAAGGTCCTGCCATGTCACCATCTCAAGCTGATAGCTTATTATTATTATTTAGTGTGTGTGTATGTGTATGTGCATACTCTAACTACAGCCATGTGATGTTTGACAAAGAGGTAAAACACATACACTGAAGAAAAGACAGCATCTTCAACAAATGGTACTGGGAAAACTGAATGTTCACATGCAGAAAAATGAAATTAGACCTTTATCTATCATGCAGCACAAAAATTAGATTCAGGTGGGTCAAAGATCTCAATGTGAAACCTGAAACACTGAAACTGCCAAGGGAATATGTAGACAATACCCTGTAAGTTACAGATATAGAAAATAACTTTTGGATAAGACTCCATTTGCTGAACTATCAACGTGAACAACTGACAAGTGGGACCTCATAAAACTAAACAGCGCCTGTACAGATAAGGAAACAACCAAGTGACTAAAGAAGAAACCCATAAAATAGGAGAGAGTCTTTTCCATCTATATATCGGCAAAAGATTAATACCCAGAATATACAAAACTCAAACAAGCAAGAACAAACAAAACAAGAATCAAGGAAACTAATGACCCAATTTAAAAAAAAAATGGGCTGGGGGTTTTCAGTAAGAAAAAAAGGTGGTTAAGAAATACCTCAAAAAACATTCATTATCTTTAGCAGATAGGAAAATGCAAACTGAAACAACTCTGGGATTTTATCCCACTCCAGGCAGAATGGCTAATTTAAACAAAACTGACAACAAAGGCTGGGAAAGCTTTGGAGAAAGCAGAACCCTTAATAACTTCAGATGGGAACACAAATTGATGGAATCGTTTTGGACATCAGTATGAAAATCATCAAAATCAACCAACCTACCATATGACCCACTATATCACTCCTGGGTATATACCTAAGGGACTTGGTACCCTCCTACTCCACAGATACTTGGTCAGCCATGTTCATTGCTGCTCTATTTGCAACAGCCAGGAAACAACCTAAACCTAAACTCCCCTCAACAGAAGCATGGGTAATAAAAATGTGATATATACATAACTCAATTAAAACAAATTTAAGACCTTTTTGGGAACCTGGGTATGGTGGCACACACCCTTTAACCTCAGCACTCAAGAAGCAGAGGCCAGTGGATTGCTAAGTTCCAGGCCAGGGTTAGATAGTGAGAACATGACTTTAAATATCTTTTTATTTTATTTTATTTTTTGATAGAGTCTTTGAGATATAGTTCAAACATCTAATTTGCTAGAAGCCTGGGCTGGTCTAACTCAGAACCCTCCCTGCTTCTTTCTCCTGGGGCCAGAGTTACAGGGTTAGCACCAGCAGACTTTCTTTGCTTCACTGATTCTTTGGGGCTAAAACTCACAGTCTATAGTTGGACACATCCACTGCCTTATTTGTAATTATTTGCAAATACTGGACCATAATAAGAAATTAAACTAGTTTCACATTATTTATTCCATTTTGTCATGCCATTATTTTCTGAGTCTTAAAATATCTTAAATTTGTTTGTATGTGTAAAGCAAGGCTGAATCTATTTATAATCCAAACCCCATACAATATATTTGTTGTGCTACAGTCTGTATTATTCTTGACTTTATTCTGCATATTACCCCAAGACTATTATGCTTGATGATGTTAATGCCAAGAAAGAGTTGCATTGGTCTTGATTAAATGTCCTTTCAAGAGGAAGATATTCAAAGTGTGTAAATTTGAAAAAAAAAAAACCAACCTAAAAGATTTACTCAGGTCTGCTTGTGTGTGCATGGGTAAAGGTTATTTACTCGATCCTAGATAACTTTCCATGGCTATAGTCCCAAGGGAAAAATGCCCCCCCCCATTACTCACTGCTCATTTAAAAAGTATATAGCCATTACTAGAAGGTTTTTTATTCAATAATGAATTACATGAATATCACAAAGAAATATCCAAAAGGCACAGAATATTATGATTAACAATAATCCTTTGGAAATAAAATGTCTATATTAGGGTTCCAGTTTGAAATCCTTTCAACAGGGGTGACCACATGGTATCATAATTGAATAGTTCTTACACTTGTGTGCTCATAATATTTGGGACAGAATATAAAAAATGCAGCTTCCTAACCCCAGATCCAGAAGTTCAGATTTAGTAGAACCAACTCTATGATTCTAATATTTTAGCAAACACAAGGTCTAAAGCCAGATTCTTTGGGTTTGAATGCTGGCTTCACCATTTACTATATAACTTTGTAAGCTTGTATTATTCAAAAAGAAAGTTATAATGAATATGATGTCAGAAACCTGGCCACACTCAATACAATTGTTCAGAATCCAATAAATAATGTACAAAATTGTTAAGAATAAAATTTCAATAAAATGCCTTCTTTTGCTTAATATATGATTTTAGAAAAAGTAGTAATTCTAACCTTTCAGTGATCTTCCCACTTAGGCCATCCACAATCTCCAAAGAATTGTCCCCTTGTGCCCAGTTCAGACTGAGTGATTTGTGGTCCAAGTTTATTTGCAGAGGATATGCAGTGGGAACTAAGCTAATGTGAGATCTGTTGACCAAGTAAAACATGGGAAGTTTTGAAGTGAGCGCATCATCAACACGTTGGTTTATTGCAATTTCTAAGCCTCTAGTATCACTGCAATTCCCATCACCTAGAAAGCAAAAACAAAACACACTCAGAAATTTAAGGTCAAAAGAAAAGATTGTGTTAAACAAAAAGGTATATAATGGGAATAGGTTAACTATAAATACTCCAAAGGCCACTTCTCTGTTAATTTTCTCTATCCCACATTTCACTTGATTTTTAATCATTAAGTTTGCCTGAAGATCAGCCATACAGACCAGGCAGTGGTGACACACACCTTTAATCCCAGTAGCCATACTAGTTTTCCATAGAAACCGGGCAGGGCATGCCTTTACTCCCAGCCTGAGAAAGGATTATAGAATGGAAGGAAACAGCTCTTGGGCTCAGTCTTATTCTGAGATCCTGGAGGCAGGACTGTCATTTTGGACTGAGACTGAGGTAAGAGCCAGTGGCTGGCTGTTTTGCTTTTCAGGTTTCAGGTTGAACCTCAATCTTTCTGAGTTTTTATTAATTGTGCTTCAGGTTAACTGCAAATACCCTAAAGCTCACTTCTCTTTTACTTTTCTCTATCCCAAATCTATCCTCTTAGCAGTTATTTCCATCTATTTGACCAGAATCAGGACAAGGTACTGACAAAATTTCCATCAAGGAATGATCAAAAAGGAAAAAAGCAATAGTGACTAAAAGTAAAGAACCAGGGACTGGAGCATGCCCAGGGATTAAGATCCAGGGACTGGAGTGTGCCCCGGGGTTAAGAACCAGGGACTGGAGCATGCCCAGGGGTTAAAATCCAGGGACTGGAGTGTGCCCCGGGGTTAAGAACCAGGGACTGGAGCGTGCCCAGTGGTTAAGAACCAGGGACTGGAGCGTGCCCCGGGGTTAAATGACCATTTTTGGTTCACATTATGAACAGTAACAAAAGCTTTCTTTGTATTCCCACAATATTGTTGAAAAGAGTGAAGGCATTCTCAAGAGACCCAAATGTGTCTCTATCGTAGCTCACTTTTGCTATCAAACTACTAAAATTTAGATGTACCCCAAGAAACTGGAAATTTCATACTGTTTGGCAACTTGTCAGACAATCTTGCAGAGAAACCAGAATTGAGACAATGATGGGTGGGATAGATCCTAACAAGGGATTGCATGTCTCTTGCCCTTTACTTAAGCCTAAACCTCCTATTAAAGACCCTGAAAACCTCTCAGAAACTAAAATGAAAATTTAAACACACTGTTCTTTGCATTCATATTCTGCTATGTTAACATAGGCTTGGAAGAATCAATATAAAGATTGTATGGTCTCTGACATAATTCTTAATGAGTTTGGTCTCAGAACCCACATAGTGGAAGGAGATAACCTACTCTTGCAAGATCCCTTCTGACCTCCAAATGCACATATATACTGTGACATGTGAACACACAAACACAAATGAAATGTAATTATAAAAAGGACTTAAGAGAAAAGATAAAAGTCATCTTCAAAGAATTAAATTTAATCTGTAATGCTCCCTTCTATAGAATTAAAAGGAAAGCAAAGTTCAATTGTATAAAAGGAAGAAGTTGTAAAGAACTGGAGCTGCTTGACTAACATAACTGGCTGTGCTCATACCTATATTCCACTTTACTGATTGTTTTAACAACAGGCTTAGATGAATACCTATTTAGAATGGCATTTAGTAAGTGCTATATGTATTAGGTAAGAAACTGTATGATAAACAAATAAAGTTCAATTAACTCTCAAGATGCCCTAGGTATCAAATCACTCTCTTTCAAGTGAGAATTGCTAAAAATGTGAGCCATTCAATTACCTGTGTCAGAACCCCCAAAGAGTCTCTAAAATGTATGCTTCTGGGTTTATAGGGCAGATTCCAAGAGTTCTGGAAATCTTCATTTTCTTATTCATACACATAAGACTTTTTTAGGTTAGACCAGACCACCAATTATTTTCATGTGGGACCCACAGAGATTGTGAGATGAAAAACCTAAAGTAATTTTCCAGCACCATTTTCTTTTTATTGTCTGTATACCACCACGCCAAACTGCCAGGTGCAAGATGGCAGTCAAAATGAGCAGATATCTAATTCTCATGCTCCTGCTCCAAACCACTAACCAACTACATAAAGGAATCAATGTCTGTTCTCTTAAACAACATTATAACTACAGGGTAAAGTTACATCATACAAATTTTTAAAAACATCATCATAAAACTTAACAAAAGCTCTGACTATCAAGTCTGTGATTCCAGAGAATGCACACAAATTTCTTAGATCTCAAACTCATATTTATCAAAAACAAAGAGGAACTGCTACAGAAGATTTAGAAAATTTTACAATGCCTTGACAAAGTATTTGAATTGACTAAAACTGTAAACACAGTAAGAACATTAGTCAATAATATGATCTTAAAAAGTATCAAACAGTAGTTCCCCATGGAGCACAGGAAATGAGCACGGCCGCCACTGTGAGTAAACGGTATTCTCACCCACAGTTACTGCAGAGTTAAAGGGGCTATTTGGTAATATTTTAAAAAATCTCACATCTTTGACCTGGTGTATAAAATAGAAAGGGATGAAACACTACCAAGCTCATTCTGTGATGTCAAAGACCAGACAAGGACATAACAACTATATACTGATTGCCTCAAAGAACACAGATGTGAACGTTCTCAATGAAACACTTGCAAACCAAATCCAATGACACATGAAGAACATGAACCATGTTCAGTTGGTTTCATTCTAGGCATTTAAGGATGGATGTTTTAGTATATACAAATGAATGCTTTGTGATACAGAACATGAATAGACTTAGGGATAGAAATCATATCATAATCTCAAATAGAAGCAGGAAAAACCTTGTACAAATTTCAGCATTTCTTCATGAGGAAAGCCCTGAGAAATCAAGATAAAAGAAACATATGACCAATTTACAGCTAACATTATACTAAGTGGGGAAAACCTTACATTGTTTCCTCTAACGTCAACAAGGAAGTCTTTCTACGCACAAAGATCTTATAAACACTTTTCTCAAAGTAGGTTACAAAATCAACATTTAAAAATTACTAGCATTTATATACATCAGTGACAAACTTGCAGAGAAAGAAATCAAGGAAAGAATCCCATTCTCAATAGCTTAAAAATATTTAGAGATAAATCTTTCCAAGCAGATGAGGTACCTTTACAATCAAAACTTTAAAACACTAAACAAAGAAATTGAGAAAGACGGAGTATGCAAAGACCTCTCACATCCATCGGTATGCAAAATTTACATTGTGAAAATAGCTAACAAAAACCAAACTACAAATGTGACACAATCTCCATCAAAATAAAAACAGCATTCTTCACAGAATCAGAAGACAATTAGAAATTGCTATGAGCCTAGGTTTCCCCTCCCGCCTTTAGTGAAGCAGAGGCTCAGTCCTTTGTCCTTAGAGGAAGGCCCTTTCCTTTCCAGTGAGAAAGCTTGTAGTAGGCCAAGAGAAAGCAGGTCTGAGCAGCAAGGGAGAAAGCTAAGGGTTGGGCTACTTTAAGAAAGGCTCGAGCTCTTCCTGTGCTGAGATGGGAGATCCAGAGGGGTGAGTGTGTGCCCACCTGGCGGGAAGGTCCCCATGAGGGAGTGCTGGCACCACCAGCCCGTTGCAGGGGGCCTCTTTATTCCACATGAGACTGCCCCCCCCCCCGCAAGTTCGTCCTTTCCTCTGCGGGGGTCCTTGGTCCACCAGGACTCCCTCCCTCTTCCTGCACTGAGATCAGCAATCCAGAGGGGTGAGTATGTGCATGCCTTGCCAGAAGGTCCCCAGACACCTAGATTCCCCTGACTGCAATCATAGGAAGAGATGGGCAGGCGCCAATGCAAGAACTCCTCCAACAACCTGAAAAGCGACATGATAACACCAGGATCCAGCGAATATGCAACAGGAAGACCTGAACAACCTAATCCAGAAGAAGTAGAAGAAATCGACTTTAAATGTAACATTATGAAAATGATAGAGACCATTAAAGAGGATGTGAAAAACTCCTTTAAAGAAATGGAGGAGAGGACTACCAAAAATTTAGGAGAAATGAATAAATCCTTCAAAGATACCCTAGAAATCCAAGAAAAAGCAATCAAACAGGTAATGGAAACAGTTGAAGACTTGAAAACTGAAATGGAGGCAATGAAGAGAACACAAACCAAGGGAAGGCTGGATATGGAAAATATGGGTAAACGAGCAGGAACTACAGAAACAAGTATAACCAACAGAATACAAGAGATAGAAGAAAAAAATCTCAGACGCTGAAGATATGATAGAGAAAACAAACTCATTGATCAAAGAAAACAATAAATCCAACAAATTCTCATCACAAAACATACAGGAAACCTGGGACACCATAAAAAGACCAAACCTAAGAATAATAGGGGTAGAAGAAGGAGAAGAAGTACTGCTCAAAGGCCCAGAAAATATATTCAACAAAACTATAGAAGAAAACTTTCCCAATCTAAAGATGGATATGCCTATGAAGGTACAAGAAGCATACAGAACACCGAATAGACTGGATTAAAAAAAAATCCCCTCGCCATATAATAATCAAAACACAAAACAAACAGAATAAAGAAAGAATACTAAGAGCTGCAAAGGAAAAAGGTCAAGTAACATATAAAGGTAAACCTATCAGAATTACACCTGACTTCTCTATGGAAACCATGAAAGCCAGAAGGTCTTGGAGAGATGTGCTGCAGACACTAAGAGACCATGGATGCAAGCCCAGACTACTATACCCAGCAAAGCTTTCATTCACCATCGAGGGAGAAAACAAAATATTTCAAGATAAAAACAAATTTAAGCAATACAGAGCCACAAACCCAGCCTTACAGAAAGTACTAGAAGGAAAACCACAACTAAAGGAAGCAAACAACACCCATAATAACACAGTCATCTAACGACCCTCCACTGGCACAACTCAAAGAAGGGAAACACACAAACTCTACAACCCCGCCCCCCGAAAAAAATAACCGCAGTTAATAATCACTGGTCATTAATATCACTTAATATCAATGGACTCAATTCACCTATAAAAAGGCACAGGTTAAGAGAATGGATATGAAAACAGGATCCAACATTCTGTTGCTTACAAGAAACACACCTCAACCACAAAGACAAACATTATCTCAGAGTAAAGGGTTGGGAAAAGGTTTTTCAAACGGCTCTAAGAAACAAGCGGGTGTGGCTACACTAATATCGAACAAAATTGACTTCAAACTAAAATCAATCAGAAGAGATGGAGATGGACATTTTATACTCTTAACAGGAATAATCCATCAGGATGAAGTCTCAATCCTGAATATCTATGCCCCTAATATAAAAGCACCCACATATGTAAAAAACATTACTAGAACTCGAAGCACACATCAAACCCCACACACTAATAGTAGGAGATTTCAACAGTCCTCTTTCACCAATGGAAAGGTCAACCAGACAGAAACTTAACAGAGAAATACGAGAACTAACAGATGTAATGAATCAAAAGGAATTAATAGACATCTATAGAACATTCCACCCAAACAAGAAAGTATATACCTTCTTCTCAGCATCTCATGGAACCTTCTCGAAAATTGATCACATACTCAGTAACAAAGCAAACATCCACAGATAGAAAAAAATTGAAGTAACCACCTGTGTCTTATTGGATCATCATGGAGTAAAGTTAGAATTTAACAACAATTCCACCCATAGAAAGCCTACAAACTCATGGAAACTGAGCAGTCAACTACCAAACCAATCCTGGGTCAAGGAAGAAATAAAGAAAGAAATTAAAGTCATCCTTGAATTCAACAAAAATAAAGACACAACATACCCCAACCTATGGGACACTATGAAAGCAGTGCTAAAGCTGGAGAGATGGCTCAGTGGTTAAGAGCATTGCCTGCTCTTCCAAAGGTCCTGAATTCAATTCCCAGCAACCACATGGTGGCTCACAGCCATCTGCAATGAGGTCTGGTGCCCTCTTCTGGCCTGCAGGCATACACGCAGATAGAATGTTGTATACATAATAAATAAATAAATAAATAAATAAATAAATAAATAAATAAATAAATAAATAAATAAATGTTTAAAAGGAAAAAAAAAAGAAAGCAGTGCTAAGAGGAAAGTTCATAGCACTTAGTGCCCACAAAAAGAAAACGGAGAAAGCACATATTAGTGACTTTACAGCACACCTGAAAGCTCTAGAAAAAAAAGAAGCAGACTCACCCAGGAGGAGTAGAAGACTGGAAATAATCAAACTGAGGGCTGAAATCAACAAAATAGAGACACAGAAAACAATCCAAAGAATCAATGAAACAAAGAGCTGGTTCCTTGAGAAAATCAACAAGATCGACAAACCCCTATCCAAACTAAACAAAAGGCAGAGAGAGAACACTCATATTAACAAGATCAGAAATGAAAAGGGGGACATAACAACAGACACTGAGGAAATTCAGAGAATCATTAGGTCTTACTACAAATCCTGTATGCCACAAAATTGGAAAATGTAAAAGAAATGGACAGTTTTTTAGTTAAATACCATATACTGAAATTAAATCACGACCAGGTGAACAATTTAAATAGACCTATAAGTTGCGAGGAAATAGAAGCTGTCATCAAAAGCCTCCCAACCAAAAAAAGCCCAGGACCAGATGGTTTTAATGCAGAATTCTACCAGAACTTCCAAGAAGAGCTAATACCTATACTCCTTAATGTGTTTCACATAATAGAAACAGAAGGGTCATTGCCAAACTCTTTTTATGAAGCTACAGTTACCCTGATACTAAAACCACACAAAGACGCAACAAAGAAAGAAAATTACAGACCAATCTCACTCATGAACATCGATGCAAAAATTCTCAATAAAATACTGGCAAACCGAATCCAAGAACACATCAAAAAAATCATCCATTATGATCAAGTAGGCTTCATCCCAGAGATGCAGGGCTGGTTCAACATACTAAAATCTATCAATGTAATCCATCATATAAATAAACTGAAAGAAAAAAACCATATGATCATTTCATTAGATGCTGAGAAAGCATTTGACAAAATTCAACACCCCTTTATGATAAAGGTCTTGGAGAGATTAGGGATATAGGGTTCATATCTAAATATAATAAAAGCAATATACAGCAAGCCAAGAGCTAACATCAAATTAAATGGAGAAAAACTCAAAGCGATTCCACTAAAATCAGGAACAAGACAAGGCTGCCCACTCTCTCCATATCTCTTTAATATAGTGCTTGAAGTTCTAGCAATAGCTATAAGACATAAGATCATGGGGATTCGAATTGGAAAGGAAGAAGTCAAACTTTCGTTATTTGCAGATGATATGATAGTGTACATAAGTGACCCCCAAAACTCTACCAAAGAACTTCTACAGCTGATAAATACCTTCAGTGATGTGGCAGGATATAAGATCAACTCAAAAAATCAGTAACCCTCCTATTCACAAAGGATAAAGAAACAGAGAGGGAAATCAGGGAAACATCACCTTTCACGATAGCCACAAATAGCATAAAGTATCTTGGGGTAACACTAACCAAGGAAGTAAAAGATCTATTTGACAAGAACTTTAAGACCTTGAAGAAAGAAACTGAAGAGGATACCAGAAAATGGAAGGATCTCCCATGCTCCTGGATTGGTAGGATCAATATAGTAAAAATGGCAATTCTACCAAAGG
>PVIU01008559.1:0-82379 GCA_004026605.1 Ondatra zibethicus
TTGCTTCCATTTTCCAGGAGGATCTATATATGTTTTTCTTTGGGTTCACCTTGCTATTTTGCTTCTCTAGGCTTGTGAGCTATAAGCTTAATGTTCTTTGTTTATGACTAGGGTCCACTAATGAGTGAGTACATACCATAATCATCTTTTGGGTTTGGGATATCTCACTAAGGATAGTGTTTTCTATTTCCATCCATTTGCATACAAATTTAAAAATGTCATTGTTTTTTAACCCTGAGTAGTATTCTAATGTGTATATATTCCACACTTTCTTGGTCCATTCTTCCATTGAGGTATTACCAGTTATTTTTAAATAAAAGTATATATAATTTGGCAAAGCTGCTGTTTTTAATGGCATATATAGCAAACAGAACACCATGGTTTTGAATTCAAATCCTTGTCTCACTTTCATGAAGCCCAACTTCAGTCTTTCCATTTTCCATTTTTCTCTTTACATCTCTCTATATATGCATATAGACATATTTTCTACTTGATGTGATTTTGTATCCTTAAGTTGTTTGTTGAAATATTCTTAGATATTTCATGTTGAAATTGTCTGAAGATCTGATTTTTGTTAATGTCTTAGACCTCTCGGATTTCATCTCTTATCCTTTGCCTTGGTTTCAGTCCACAGTTATGGTGACTTAATTATCATGTTTCATCTTTCCATTGTTGGAGAATCTTTGCAATAATTTTTATTTTATGCACTTTACCCTATATGATGTATGTTCTTAAAGTTTTAATGTTCTTAAAGATAACAAGGATAGGTAAATGTATTAATTATATTTCTGGTTGCTAAATCAAAAGTCCTGTAAAGAAGCAGTGTAAGGAAGGAAGACTTTTCTGTGGGTTCAGGGGATGCGTTCCGACAGCAGGGAAGGCACAGGCAGGGCAGCAAGTGTGAGAAGGCAGCGCACCACTCTGTTTCTGCAGTCAGAAATCAGAGAACAAATAAGAAGCGGATCATGCTATAAAATATCAAAGACCACCCCAAGTGATCCATTGTTTTCAGTGAGAATGTATTTCCAAAAAGTTCAACAACCCTAACAAAAAGGTGTTCGAACCAATATCCTATGGAACATTTAATACTTAAACAGCAATAGCACATATAGAAAAGCTATAAAGTAAAAAGTAATGCTGAAAATAAAATGTGTAATATGTCACTTTCACTATATATTTCCATAGAAGAGGTGATGCTTTGCAACAGTCTTTGCCATGCACAACATCTGGCTCATAGCTGGAGGCAGAGTTCTCTCTCCAGGGGATTCTGACCATGGCAACAGCTGTAGCAGTTTGTAGCCATCTGGTCTTGCTGCTCATCCATCCAGGTTCTCAGTGCTACTCTGGTATCTGTAATGGTGTCTTTTTGAACCACAACTATCAGTGCTCCTGAGATAACTTGCTTTTTTATATATTTTTTGATGTTTAAATTAATTTTCTTTTACTGTATTTTAAGTAATTGTGTCTCATTAAAACACTGCTTATAGTTAGTGCCTCCTGTGTTTAAAATTACTACATTAAAACTCTGAAGCTTTGCAGTGCAAGGAAAGATATTATAAACTTGTTTTCATACTAATTAATTGTTCCTCAAATTAACTTTACTATTTCTAAAATGTACTTATCTTACATTCATTTTTATGCTATGACTATTCAAATAACGTATTTATTTTGCCTAGAATTCTAATGCTCTGGATTTTTACATAGCTTTAATCTCATAAACTTCCCTTTTCTACTGCAAAATGACTTTGGCAAGTAATTGAGTTTCTTTTTATTTAAAATGTCAGGTCTGACAAAACTTTCAATAGGAGTCCTAATACATTAATCCTTATTGTGATTAACAATCTATTTCAACTGACTTATATTACACACAATGATTTGTTCCATATGACTGATTATTTATAATCAAAATAAAATTCTGTGTTCTCACCTCATCTATCACACATGGAAAACAAAAATAACAATAAAATTCTTTATTGAACTGACACCTTTTTAAGGCGGGAGTAACCATCTGTGTTTCTCATTGGTGGGAAACATCCATTGTGTCTCCATGGCATTAGATACATAAGTCAAAGAGTGCCTGACTACCTGGCCTTGAGGTTATTATATCCTCGAATCATCTCAGTATTTACCTGTAGATGGGTAGAAACAAGCCAAGTCCTACAAGTATAATCATAGCCAACTATTTGTCCATGTTAGTTTTCAAGGTCTAGTATTCTTGCTTTAATAACAATTCTATACATGCCATTATCTGTGACTTCAAATTAATGACAGAATTATAAGAAAATATCCTCAAGAGGACAGGCATTTAGATACCCAAAATATTTTATGTACTGATTAACTTGCTCAGATGCCAGTAAAGTAATAGAGGGGAAAGATGTTAGTGAATACTATACTCATAGAATTTAAAACACAGTAGTAGGAGAAAAAATAGACTAAATTAAGCAAGTATGCTACAAAGGATATTAAAGATGGATGAGAAATAAAGACATGCATGAAAAGGGATTCATCTAGAAGTACATGCTTTAAAATGGAGGCATGGAATATGCCAACACAAACAAGTCAGAGAGCAGAAGAAACAGTGATGGAGAATGATGATGAGAAATTAGTTGTAAAACAGGAGGAAAACAGGACAGATATGGTTTCTTGTCGAAGTAGATGATAAATAGAGCAGAGCATTTATGCTGCATGGACATATGGAGTAATGTTGAGAAGAGGTTATTGAGTTTTCCAAAAAGATGCAATTTCACTGTGAATGTGATATGGTGTTATCAGTGGGATTATTAATTATGAACAAACATTGGCAGATGTTCAGGGCAGGGGAAGCATGGCCAGGGATATATCCAGTACGAAAAGTGTGATCTATAGAGTTTACGAAGATAGAAGAAATAATTAAAATATTAATATGAATGATATATGAATAAATATTTGATAAAAAAGAAGATAGTGAAATCAATATAGCTCTACCAATACACAGATTGGAGAGAACAGGACCAATTTCTCAAACAAAAAGTTAAGGTGTAAATAGCATTTCAGACATTTTACATCAAAAGATTGGAATATGGCTGTGTATAGAATCTGATTTATGATTTCATCAGTGTTTACTGTAAAATAGGGTCCTCATTCACAAGCTGAGAGCTATGAACTTGGAATACAGATGATTAAAGGAGATAGGAAAGAACTGAGAAGATCCTGTATGGTCTTCTAAATGCACGAGAAAGCAAGGATTTAGAGAAATGGTAATCATTGTCAGCTATAGAATGCTGACATTAATCAGAAATTAGAATAATCAGTTTAGGGTTTAGCTAATACCAGCTACCAGGTTGGTAAACTATCTCTTATAGTTCTGTCATTAAGCTGAAGTCAGGGAATAAAGACAATTGCAGAATTGTGATTAAAACAAGAATAGTATTCCTTGAGAACTAACATGGACAGAGAGCCTGCTATGATTATAGGATTTGGCTTATTTCTACCCATCTACATACAAATTACTGCGATGATCTCATGATATAATAACATCAAGGCCAGGTATTCAGCAACTCTTCACCACAAGTTGCTAATAGCATGGACATCCAATAGATGTTATTCACCAATGAGAAAATCCAACTGTTACCCTTTCCTCAGAAAGATTGCTGTCCACAGACCTGCCAGCAGTATGCTTTAAACCTGCTGACCAAAGATGACTGCACATGATGTCTAGGTATACTGGAGAAGAATGATTGGGAGAGAAGATGAAGCAGGGTGCAGCTCTGCTACAGCCTGAGGGGGGTTATCATTGCTATTTTCTGTGTGGTGAGCCCACGAGTATTATACAGTAAATGTACAGCTGACAGATCTATTGGACTATCCACGGGAAGTGTATGCGCGCACTCCACTTGGAGGAACTCATTTTTCAGAGCTACGGGCTCACCTGTCCTTTGGATAAGTCACTGTCAATTCTGTAGAAATCTTGTGAAATCACGGCATTTCTTTCTTCTATAGAATCCCAGCAGCGTCTAAACCTGACATTTCCTGTATGGCAATCGGATACCTCCCCCCACACCATGAAGCCATGGTGTGAAAAGGATTCACTCATTCAAGTAATTGTTCTCATGCCAAAATCTACATAAAAATAGTTCCCCCAAAACTTTCGTTATTGGCAGTAGTCACTGACAAGAAAGGAGCCTCATACAGGCGGCTATATTTCTGCTCTAACAGCAGATTCAGGAAGGAGTAATCTACCGGTCTTCTGCTCTGAAGTAACAGACTACTAATGTTCTGTATTACCCTTCACCTTGGTTTCAATTAATACAAGATCATGTCCCAGGAAATTAATTGTTTATACTAGATAAAGACCTGAGTCTCTAAAACTAGCTTCAGAGAGAAAAATTCTCACCTAGACACCCTGCTGGAGTCAAAAGCAGGGCTCCCAGAAGAGATTATGTTTTAACTCAAACATCTGGATGATAATAATGCAAATCAAGCCTGCAGGTTAGTATAGCTACCAAAGCTGTGTTCCGAACAACCTCAGGGGAACCTCACAGCCACGCCTCCTCTGAGATGTAAAGTGCCTCCTTGCCAGATTCACTGGTTTCTTGTGACTCTGTGAAAATGCATGCTTGATACCATTGTTACCACCTATGGGACTGCTAATTTGTCTGTATGCCTGTATAAACTAAAAGCTTTGTAGAGATGATCCCTTTACCCTTATCCCACACTCCTGCCATGTACTGATGCTCTTAGTCTTTTACTCTTATCCCTTACCCTTATGCCTTGTGCTTTTCTCTTTTTCTCCTTTCATTCATCTTCCCCCAAGGGGAACAACACAAAACAAAAAAAATAACACACAAAACATGCAGGAAAAATGTTCCTGAGTCAGTCAGTTTTTTCTACCCCTCAGTTCCCATTTCCAAATCAGTTTTTGCTTGTCATAGAAGTCCTGGTTTGAACTCTGAGGGAGTGCCAAGGCTGGTACTCAATAGCTCCCAATATTTTTGCACAGAGTTGATGCATAAAGGTGCTCGTAATGCTACTTCATTTCATCAGTGCCCTGTATCTCATGTTATGCAGTTTTTCAGATACATTCAAATTCTTAAATTCTAAATTCACACAGCAATTATTCTTATATCTTTTGTTTTTAGTATCTTTATATCATTCATGTTATCCAAGGTTTTGTCTTATTTAATATTTTCAGAGTTGTGAGATGATTATGTCTCAAGTGCTTAATACTTTGAAAATATATGCCAATCTATATATTTTTATGCCTTAACAACTTGTCAAAAGAAAATAAGTATTAATTCTCATAGACCTTCCTTTGTATCATTTGAATCTTTTTTATGAATGATACCACACTCTATATGTCTTTGTTAACTTATTTTTCCTGTATAGTGTTGGGAAGGTCTATCTGGAATTAATATGTAGAATGTTGCTCAAGTTTTTACTAATCACTCTGTTAGAATCTGGAAACACCCTGAAAAATGGAATTTCTTAGCAATCTTCAAAACGAGGAACTTCAGTGTTGATATACAGCTTGTCAGAATTATTCACTGATAATAATATTCATGTTAGTAACAAAGGAGACTATAATAATAATGGGGTGAACCTCAAGGACGTGTTTAGGTAGGTAGTACTGTGGAGGAAACCCTGACCGAAACACAATGTCATTGTGTGTGTTCTGATGTATTTTAAGAATGCTGTGTGGTTTCTGTATTGCCTATGTGTTGAGGGAAGAAGGGAGAACTTGACACTAGCATCTCGGACAACTGATAGAGAGCTGTGAGCTGTGATACCATTCTAACTAATTACTGCATCAACAGTTATACATTTCCTGCAATAAACAGTACATTTGTAGATGCTGTCATCAGGTACTGCCAGTCTTCTTTGGTATCTCTTCTAAACAATGTGAAGCCAGTGGCATTGTATTTATGAAAACAATTTTGTTAGGTAAAGCACTAATTATTCCACATTTTCACTGCCTGCATCTCTTCATTACAATAAATAATTTCTATAATTTCTATTACCTTATTGATAGATATCAAAGTTCTATAAGATAATGACTAAGTTAGCATTCTGGTATAGTTTTCAATTTTCATGACAAGTGGATTTAATAGATCAGAAAATATCATTTTAATTTCATAAAATTTTTCTATACTGTCAAACTTTTATAACAGAATGTATATACAGAGTTGATATGTAAATTTCCCCATTTTCCATGTCCTAGGAAAATATTAATAATTTAGGATCTTTACATGCTGGTAATCTAGGCAATAACCATTGAATGGAAACTAGGATTTTCTCTAATTAATAAGAAGCATAGAAGCATCCTTTTCTATAGATACTGACCATAGATATTCCTCTTCTGTAGATTTGTAGGTGCTGGTTGCTTATTTTTTATCTATTTGTGGTGTTTGTCTATTGAATTATTTCATTTGCTTACTTAACTGTATATACATATGGTCATGTGCATGCCACGGCACATATGTGGGGGTCAGAGGACATACTGTGGAAGCTCTTGGGAAATATTACTTTTCCATGGTGTGGAACCTGGAGATCCATCTCCTGGCATCAGGTTTGACTGTGAGCATCTGTATCTGCTGAGGCTTCTTTTGTCAGCCTTCCCTAAACACTAACAAAATTCTGTTACATGCTATTCATGAACAACCTATAATTCTTATGAACAACAACTATCATCTATAGATATGGGACTGTCTTTCACTTTTTATTGAATCTGTTGAGTAAATACATTTTAAGTAATATATGGATATAGCTCTTTTTTTCCTTATTTAAGAAATACTTTGATGAAACTGGCAATCCCAAGGAAGAGGGGGAAGAAGGATTGTGTGAGCCAAAAGAGTCAAAGAAACTACAAGAAAATGATGTGGGATGCCCTTTTATATATGTGTTTTTGCTTTTATTGGTTGATGAATAAAGCTGTCTTGGCCAATGGCTTAGCAGAGTAAAGCCAGGTGGGAAATCTAAATACAGAGAGAGAGAGAGAGAGAGAGAGAGAGTAGGTATAGCTGAGGAGGCGTCATGTAGCAACTGAAGGAGAAAGATGCCAGAACATTACCGGTAAGCCACAGCCCCATGGTGATACATAGATTAACAGAAATTGGTTAACTTAAGATGTCAGTGCTATCTAGAAATATGCCTAAGCATTGATCAAACAGTGTTGTAATTAATATAGTTTCTATGTGATATTCAGGTCTGGGCAGCTGAGAAATGAAAGAGCAGTCTCTGTTTTCAAGAAAACACATAGAATCACCTAACCAAGGCTCAAAGCGGCTCACAGAGACTGAACTGCCAAGCAGAGCTTGCATGGGCCGGAGCTAGGCCCTCTGTGCATATTCTACAGTTGTGCAGCTTCGTCTCCTTGTGGGATTTCTAACAGTGGAATTTGGGGCTGTCTCTGACTCTGTTTCCTGCTTTTGGGACCCTTTCCTCTTACTGAGTTGCTTCCTCCAGCCTTAATAAGAGAGGCGGTACCTAGTATTACTGCAATTTTATATGCCTTGACTGGCTGATAAACATGGGAGGCATGTCTTTATCTGAAGAGAAGGAAAGAGGAGTAGATGGTAGGATGGGTAAGAGGTGAGGTTGGGGGGAGTGACTGGCAGGAGAGGAGGGAAGAAATTGATCAAGCTGAAAAATTAATTAAAAAGAAATACTTGGATACTCTGTTATTTTAAAAATAGTTTCCCATATTTACTTCTAAATAAACATTTAAGCTTTTACATTATATTTTATCCATTTTCAATGACTATTCATTAACATTCAAAAAATGAATATTACAGGCTACCATTAACCATGTAAAACACCTAACACCCATAGCTATGCTAATATAGAATTTATACACCCAGCATGAAATAAAATAATTCTTTACTATAAGTAGACTTGATTATACTGAATAATATGTTCTGAAATAAAGAAAAAGAATTATGAAAATGATAAAAATGAGTAAGAAGGGATCTACCGATAGTTTAATATACTTATTTCTTTCCAGTTACTTAAGGAAACATGTCTTTTTATTGTGAAAATTTAAATTATTATATTTTTGTCATACATTTTAAATACCCTAATAATAACACATTCCTTCTTGGTGGCATTCAATTGAATTGCTTGGGCATATATACACACGTGATGTGTATTTCCTCATCTGGTTGGATGACATATCAGGGTTTATTACTTTCAATACTGTTATGACTAAGTTTTCAGCCTGATCTACTTACTATAAAGGTATCTGTTAGCCTTTTACCCTATTTTCCCAGCACCACTGATGAGTGTTGCTCTAACTCGTTTTTAAAGGTGACCAACAGTGATCTGGGAGCTCTATCTAACATTGTTCTACATCAGTCTAGCTCTCTGCATTCTGCTTCTCAGACGCGGTTGCTACCTGAATTAGATTTTTTCAACATTTCTAAGACAATATAAAGTACATCCTTTAGGTACAAGTGGAGGCAGGGAAGCAAACCACTAACCAGACTACAGAATATAGCAAGCCCTTATCAACTCCTCTAAAAAATAGAAAGGAGGGAAAAGGAAAGAAAAAATCATTCAAAGGGCAAAGAAAAAAGAAACAGATAGAGAGAAGGTGAGGTAGGGTGGGGAGAGAGTTTGAGATGGGCATCAAAATTAGGTTATGGAACATTACATATTTATTACAATTATTTATTAAAAGCTTATATATCACGAAATTTAAAATTATGTTATCTATATTAAATGCATTTCTTTAGATCAATTAACTAACAATCTAGTAAAATAATTCCTGATGTAAAGGAATATTTACATATATTTTGTCAGGATAAAAATCAGTCTTAGTTTGTTTATATTTATTTAACAAATTGATCTAAATTCTTTATATAATATACTGAATATTTTTCTTAGGTATTTAGAGCATGATTTATTCTACTATATCTTCTTATCAAACTAGCTTCATAAGAGTACGTTACTGTAAAGCCAGAATTACTTTGTGTCAATATGGCTGATTTCTTTTCTCCTTCTCTGTGGGGATCTGATATTGTAATCCTTACCTTAATCTGACACCTGGCTTTTGAAACCTTCTGGAAGCCATAATTATGAGATGAATTTATTTTTTAAAATATAACCCAGTTTCAGGTATTTTATTTTAGTAAAACAAAATTGACTAAAACTGTCTGAAACACTAAAACAGAAGATGGAGGGGTTGATAAAAATTGATTAGTCCCAAGAAAGGGGGAGATATAACAGAGAAAAATAAAATGCAAATAAGACAGGAAAATATTTATGCAATTTTAAATCATTATAGTCTAAATTAAATTACTAAGATTTGCATATTAATCACAAAATATATCTTACATGTAATACATTACATAATTTTCTAAGCCAGAATGAAAAAAAAATATTGAAAAGCAACACAAAAGAAAAACTGAACAGCAATCAAATGGGAAAAAAAGACAGCTGCCATTCATTTAATGGCATTAATAATCCTTAAGATAGACATGGTGGGAATGAAAGCTGCTACAGCCCCTTTGGATGTCAGTGTGGTGATTTCTCAGAAAATTAGGAAACAACCTTCCTCAGGACCCAGTAATACCACTTTTGGGTATATATCCAAAGGATGCTCAATCATGCTACAAGGACATGTGCTCAACTATGTTCATAGCAGCTTTGTTTGTCATAGCCAGAAACTAGAAACAACCTAAATGCCCCTCGACTGAAGAATGGATAAGGAAAATGTGGTACATTTACACAATGGAGTACTACATAGCAGAAAAAATAATGACATCTTGAATTTTGCAGGCAAATGGGTAGAGCTAGAAAACATCATTTTGAGCGAGGTAACCCAGTACCAGAAAGACAATTATCACATGTACACACTCATGGATGGTTTTTAAACATAAAGCAAAGAAAACCAGCCTACAAACCACAATCCCAGAGAACTTATACAACAATGAGGACACTAAAATAGACGTACATAGATCTAACCTACATGGGAAGTAGAAAAACACAAGATTTCCTGAGTATATTGGGAGCAGGGACGTTGGGGGAGGACTGCAAAAGGAGGGGAGAGGCAGGGAGGGGAGCAGAGAAAATGTAGAGTTCAATAAAAATAAAAAAGATAGACATTACAATAAAAAGTCCTCAAATGGATGTAAAACTAATAAGCGTTAATGTACCTAACAACATAGACTCCAGTTTTATGAGGAGATCAACAACAGAAGGGAAATTGTAAATAAACCAACATAGTAAACGCGATCTTAATAAAATTCTCAAAGAAAATGGTTTCTAGAAGTAGCTTGGCTGTGGAGATGACTACAGGCAGGCACTGTGGAACAATAGAGCCGGCTGTGTGAGTGGGCTGCCAGAGACACAGAGAGCTGCAGGCGAAGAGCCAGGAGCAGGTGGACATCTGTACCTCTTGTGCGGACAGGGGAATATCCAATCTCACAATGACCATCGGGAAGCTCCGGCTTTGCTGAGAATCTTGGATTCTGGCCTGGGTCCCCATTCTCTGCTACTCTGCGGTGTAGTCACGCTGCTTGTCACCTCCCATCCGAAGACAGGTCACACCTGACTGAAAGGCCCAGTGCCCTGGCTGTCGGTTGTGTGCAACAAATTATAGTATCATGAAAGATTATTTGCTAAGAGATAACTGACATTCCGAAAGAGGAAGGTGAGCCTAAATCACTCGTGGATGCCACAGGGGTTGTGAGAGAATCCGCGAAAGATGCGGACAGCCTGATAAATAATTTGTGCCTGTTCCATCCCTATTCGGCGTTTCCCTCAAATCTCTGAAGTCAGACTCTGCAACTTCAGCATTGTGAATATTGCCAGAACACCTCTGATGATCCACGTGTAGTTATGAGTCATTGAGAAGACACAGAAGCTTCATCAGTTTTCCGGCAGCACTGCCAACCCCCTTCCCAGTGGTCTGTGTTCTGCTTCAAAGCCTGTGGTAACCCTACAGAGCTTACAGAATGAGGATTCCAAGGGAATCACCCAGACAAGCCCACTCTGCTTCTGTCAGGTTTGTGAACAAATGTCTTTGCCTCACATATATACACAGCATGTTGTATCTACAGGATGCTTCTCCCATCCTGTTCAGGGACATTTTGCACAGTGTGTGTATGAGTAACTCTGGATGGGAATGAAATCTCAACCACTCCCTGATCAGAGGAGCTTGATTTTGTAAAACCTGACTCCAGATAATGAGAAGCAGTTTGCCAGCTAATGGCAGCTTTCACTGTTTTAAGAATTGATAAAACCCATCTAATTTATCTTCTGTATTTCGTTTTATTACGGATTTCCTGGCATCTTCTTAGCTCATTTGCAAAGCAAATTTTCAGACAGCTCCATGAACAAGCCACAAGGGCCAAGTGGATGAAGCCCAGTACATCTACCTACTTTTGTACAGGAACTAACAGGAAAAATCTACAGTAAGAGCTTCCACTCCCCTTAAGCTCCTGAAAAGTTTTGTGATTTGCAGTATGCTAGGTTTCACAGCAATCTAACACATACCGAATCCCAGTTATTACTATTTCTTTTTTTTTCTTAATGGGGAATTACTTGCATTCCCTTTATAGATGCCAAGAGTATTGCTTTTCAAAGGTTCACCGGGAGGGCTGTAAAGGTTCACTGGGAGGGCTGTTGAAACGTGTTACTTTGTAATGGAATATGGGAAATGTGTTACACAGACACTGTGTGTCACTCGGAGAATCTCCTGTCTGGGGACTCTGTACACATGATGCTCTTCCTTGGAGAATCACAGGTGCTTTGTGCTGTGTGCCCGAATCACTGGTATTTTTGGATATTATTTGGGAGGTCTCTTGTCATTATGAAACAATGTAGGATATGTAGGGTGAGGAACTATGAAAATTCTACTGGGCCTAAGGATACACTTGAGGGATTACTCAGCAAGTGTGAAACCCTGGGTTCAATACTTAATATCAAAAATGTAGGTTATTACTCTTTATATTAGAGATAAGTGCTACTGCTCTACATGTCTCCATAATGCTTTGTTTCCTGAACTCTATGCAATATGTAATGGGTATCCCTCAGCATATTTTGACATGTTTCATAATTGTGGTTTGAATAGAAATGGCCCACACAGGCTCATAGAGAGTGGCACTATTGGAGGTGTGGCCTTGAGGAAATATATCACAGGGTGCTATAGAAATTCTTAGCACCAGTAGCCTTTAAGTTACCCACCCACTTGAGCATGGCCTCTTATACTGTAGATGCGGTTGTAAAGCATGTGTCCAGCCTCTTTTCCGGCTGCAGGATTCATGTGCTGTTCCCTGTTCCAGCAGAGGATTGTGATCTGTGGGTCTACCACTAAATAAATAACCTTTTATTATACTCAGTTCTGAGATAGTGTGGGATTTCTTTTTAAGCGTCCTTCTTCAACAGGGAGTGGGCTTTGAGGTTTCAGAAGCTCAAGCCATGCCCAGTGTCACTCTCTTCCTGCTGCCTGCCAAACCAGATGAGCTCTTGGCTACTTCTCCAGCACCATGTCTGTCTTCATGTTACCTTGCTTCCTGCCATGCCAATAATGAACTAAAGTTCTGAACCTGTAAGCCAGGCCCAATGACATGTTTTCCTTTGCAGAAGTTGCTGTGGTCATGATATCTATTCACAGAAATAAAACCATAGCAAAAACATATTAATTGTTTAATAACTGAAATTTTGCCTTTTTATACATCAGTAAGTCTTATTTTCATATACATTTCAATGCTATGCTATATCATTCCAATAGTATTATAAACAAACACTCATGGAATAATATCTAAAATAGAGATAAGTCATGCATATGGAGTTGAAATAATGTTAGAAGCTAGTATTGGTTGCTGTTATAAACTTACGTTTTAGAATATATATTTACTGAGAAGACAATTATTCCCAGAATCCATAATATGGGTTATCATTGATATCTACCACAGAATGTCTTTAATTCATATCCTATAAAGTCAACTGTTTTTCAAACCCACATACCTTAGGTATTGGAAACACTATGTCATGTTCAAATGCAAGTTCAAATTTGGACTCAGAGTTTAATCCCATGACACAGATAGAAGATAGGAAATTGGTAGAACCAACTTAGCAGGGTTGTTTTAGATGATATTCCATTAAAAGTTGGTTGTGCCATGTTTTTATCAAACAAGCAACTACCCTTGCAGACATTGCCTAAAGCAATTGGAACCATGTTTTCTACTTAAAATAATAGATGGTTAAATCCAAAGTTCTTCCAATTATGAATCATGTCTTCAGAGTCTGAGGTGCTTAAAACTATACATGTAGAAATGCTATGTAATGGCACAGTTATCAGTGGAATATAGATTCCAGGGCGTATTGATGCAAAATTTAAGTGGCATGTAACAACACCTTCATATGAAATCACTACAAAGTGGGTCATGATGCTGTACATATATAGTCTCAGCATCTAGGTGTCTGTGGAAAGTAGGCTGAAAGTTTGAGGAAAACCTGGGCTATGTATCAAAACCCAGTATCCAAAGAAGGAAGAAAAACCTTTATATGTACATGGTTCTGTTTTCTAATATTCAGACTTTTCAATTGTATATGGAGTCTTTGTGACTTAATGAGAAGCAGAAGAGTATATATGTCTTGACAGTGAAGGTTTGAGCTCTGCTCTTGTGATGACTTAGCTACATGTGCCAATTGGCATACAGGTGATAAAAAGTCTTGCATAGCTTCAGTGAAAAAGATCAAACCTAAAATTTTTGTATATCTTCCCAAGGCTTTTTCAAAGTTAAGTGCTCTGCTGCAGATGGAGTTTTCTATAATATACATGAGCTGCCTGAACATTTGAAATGACATGTGGCATCAAAGTGAAGAAATAATAGTAGTGCTACTATTACGCTGGAAAAGAAGTCAAGAAAACATATACCGATGATCAAAAACATGGTTTCCTGTTCTGATAGAAAAATTATACCCTGGACCCTTACTCAACAGTTAATACAAGTTCATTTAAAAATAGTTGTGAATAATTCATAAATCTTGACACTCTCAAGTCAAAAGAGGATAGTAAAAAATGTCCGGAAATTAGGTTTCACATAGATTGGACCTCGATTTAATATTTGTATTTGTGAAAAGATAATTGCAGGGACCAGAAAAATATCTCAATGATTAAGAGTACTTGTATTCCTTGCAGATGCCTTGGTTTGACTCCCAGAATCCACATAGTGGATCATACTCATAAAACATACAGGCATATATATGCAGACAAAGCACGTATACATAATACAGCAAAAAGTAAGTCTAATTCACAATCATATGTTTAATAATTGGGATGTTTTTATTTAACCATGCATAATTTATAATGGAAATTGAAATTTATTCGTAACTTTGTCATAATGAGGCCATTTTATAAACACCTATGAATAACATTTAAATTGATACGTATAAATTAGATTTAGTTTTGTACATGAAGAGAGTAAAAGGTTTAAAGGTTAAGTAAGCATTCAGATCAAGAAGAAAAGTAAAATTTATGTATGTATTTAATGGAATAAATTGAGTGAAGGGAATAAATACAATTTATAGCTTCAAATAAAGAATAAAACAAAAATATAGACTTTAAAAATTAGAACATGTACAAAGAAATTATTGAATAAGGTAACTCAGACAAATATCAAGTGTAACAAGAAAAAACAAATCCAGAAATGATCTTAAATAAATAATAAATGTAAAATAAATCATTAAATAAGCATTCTCTATATATAAAATATAAAAATCATAGGAGTATTTTCAAAATAATTTAAGAATATAAAATTAAAATATAAAGTGAATATACTTGTTTATAAATAAAATTGCAATTTAATTAAAAAGGAATTTTTAAACAGATTAATATATAGAAGTTGTTTTCAAATAACATTCAACATATACATTCAAATATTACTAAACTTCAAAAGATAATTTATAGTTACCAAACAAAAATTATATAGTAAATGAGATAGATGCCTGATATATTTAATTTTTAAGTCCATTCCAAAAAAAGTCAGAGAACTGTTGTACAAGAGAAAGAAAATTATATACACTCATCTGACTTTGTAACAAAGACAAAAGCAGTTGAAATGAAACCCAGATCTTTATTCCAGATAAACCAGCACCACTAAGGTTTGAGTATAAAATTTGAAATGGCTAATCAAGACATGTCATAGCAAAACTTACTAGAAAAACACAATGAGGGAGAAAATTAAGCAGGATTGCCACAAAGGATAATAGGTTTTCCCTAAAGTTTCATGAACAGGGGAGCATCATGACTATGGTACAAGACTTTTAATGAAGATCTACTGAGAGTCAAAGAGAAAAATAACCAATTCTTCTATTTTACAAGGTTAAACATTGATTTGCATCTTACAAAATTCAATGACTAATGTCAATCATCAAGATATTTTTTCACATTGCCTTGTTAATCCACTGGATGGTCTTCATTGTTAATGCCACGTTGTAGGATGGAATTCTCTCCGTGTTCTGTAAGTCAGCTTGCAGATTCAGGTCAGTTCACATTGTCAAATACTTCAGAAATACATATAAGAAATAAAATATCAAAGTAATAAAAACCTTTAAAAGTTTGTATTAAGTTATAGAAATAATTTCATCAAAGCAGAATAAAACTAATTAGAAATTTAGTATGCATAAGTTAGAATAATAAAAACATTATGTAATCCTCATTTCCCATTAAATTGGTGATTATTTTGCTACTGCACAAGTTTGGATTTAATATAAAATACATGAAATACAGATATTTCTAACTTCTTTAGAAAATGTTTAGTGTAGAATCTACTGGGAATTTGTATCATAGCCTTTGTAATCACCTATTTCAGTATAAAATTAGAAATACAATCCTTTTGGAAATAAAGAAACCAATAACAAATTGAAACAAAAATTAGCATTCCCATTCTCTCACTACAGTTTCTGCTTTGGGAATATACGGAATCAGGAAATACAATATATTTTACATAGCTGAATTTTTAAGGTATAATAGTGCTAAAACATAATTTGCAATTGCATACTAAGACATATTCATCAACTACAGATGGAGCTCAAAGGGTCTGCAGAACAGAGCTGGAGATACCTGTGACTGAGATGTGTTCCAAGGTAATAAAGGCACTTGGCAGAATCCTCGCCAAATGTTCCCTCTGGAGCTGCTGGCTCCCTTCAAAGGTCACATCATGCTGGTGCCAGATCTGACCTGCTAATGTGCAGATGCAGAAAACCTCTTGGTTTTCATCCTGTATTCCTACCACTCACTAGTGAACCTATGCTTTTTCAAACTGGATATTGCTATTGAGTCTCTAAAACAAGCTAATTTTTCTCAGTGTTAAAGATAACCAAATGTTTCATAGAAAATTATCTTGCACATTTTAATATTTACTGGTCTTGGGGTTTTGGTGGCACTAGAGTTTGGAAGAGTTTATTAATGTTGATATGAAACCCAGATGTGCTGGTAATCTCTGCACTTGGGAGGTCGAGGCAGGAAGATCAAGAGGTCTTCCTTAGCTGTCTACTCATAGTTCAAAGACAGCCTAAATTTAATAAGACCCTGTCTCAAACAAACAAACAAACAAACTATCCATTTGCAGTTCTAGATTAAAGATAGAATTTCTATATGTTCTTAAAACACTTAGAATTGTTGTATCATCATTTACAAAATGACCATCATCATAGACTGTTGTACTAAGCCTGCCACTCTCAGATAGCCATATCACCTACACAAATTGAAATCTACAGTTATTCTCATTAACAATGCATCCTTGATTCATCTCATTTGAGTTTTGATAATAACATTAGTGATGAAAATCACTTAGTGCACACTTAGCTTGAGGTATCTTAAAAAAAATAAAATAAAAAAAGCCAAACTCCATGAATATGGAGAACAGCTTTGGTTTAAATCTCCAGCCACAGATTTAAGGTGGACTTGTGGGGAATGCTTCAAGATCCTAAACTATCACTGAGGCTGGACACTTTCCCATGATCAGAGTCTGTCCCTTGTTGTAGAGTGAATTTTCCTAGAGATGCAGGAACAGATGTCTATTTACCTCAGATGGATCACTGACCACACATTAAAAACACAATAACATTTAAGGCTCATTAGCCATTCAATGTGTTTTTCAGAACTACTTACAGGAGAATGGGTGTACCACAAAAATCCTCATTCAAAAAGGCAGCAAACTCATGAAATATGCATCCTTGGATGTTCCTGTACAACTTACACACAGCTTCACTGGAAAGTCTTATCTCCCTAATATGAATTTGCTACTTTAACCTATAAAGGAGGAATGTATGGGTCTGTTCCTTGCTCATCTTCCTCAGTCATACAAGCCTTCCTACTGCATATGAAGGGCAAAGTTTCAGTTCAAGCAAGCTACATAACATCCTACTTTTTCTAAATTCCTCCATGATATTTCTTGTGATTTTTGGGTGGGGGTGAGTTATATAGATATAGGGTTTTCTTCTATTTGTGAATAAATATTGGGACATTATACTTCAACAACAGTCATTTATTTCTAGGAGTTTGACCAGTTTTAATCTATGTAATAAGTGCTGGTTACCCACTAGAAAAAAAAAACTCCATGACTAAATTGTCTTTAGTTTATGGCCATCAATGCATTATTTAAAAGACCAATTGACAGGCAGCAGGCAGAGCATATCTCTTTAGGTCATTTCTCTACTGGGACCTAAGACCCGCCCAGCAATCGGTTTTTACTCTGGTTTACAATACTAGATATGAGATCCCTGCTCTGGCATAGGCCTTAAATCCAATCAGAAGCCAATAGATTCTATCTATAACAATTGTGTCATAGTCACAAAAGTGGGCACTGCTTACCTGTCCTGCTGGTAACACATTACGTAGGGTCCATTAGCAAAAGGTGTGAATGTGAAATTTCACACCTGAATAGACTGAATAACAAACACCTTTAAGTTGTTCAAAAGCCAGCTAATTGAGATGGAGTTTCCAGCTGAATTCCAACCTGATTCCTCCATGCCCTATAAACAGAGTGGTTTGGCTTTATCTTCTATATGCAACCAACTCAGAGGTTGGCATTATATAACGAAGCTTTATTTTACAAAGGGTAGGTAAGACCTCTAATGATCAATCATTATCTGTTCCAAAAAAAGTGCAGCTTGGCATGGACAGCTAAGGGAAACTAAGGCAAAGATTTTAGCAAGATCCAAGGCAGCATGAAAATATCTCATCACGTAAGCCAATTGTTTCACCGAAACAATTCCTCAAAATATTGATTACTCAAGCACATTTGGGGAACACTGCCTCACATAGCCCTCCATAAGCACATGGTCTGTGAGCCGTCCTGCCTGCTTGTCCAGTGTTACATTTTCCCTCCTCTGACAGTCTTGGCAGGGTCAGCTTGTACTTCCCATTCAGGCACAGACAGACCGGGACTTGTTGTGTTTACTGATGAGCTGACACTCCTGGTTCTGACAGATTGCGTGGCCCAGCTCCACGATGTTTGCTTTCTATAACTCACATGCAGCTGCTGAATGGGCACTGAACTAGACGAGCAATCTTCACTTCAGTATATTTTATGGTAGGGGTGGGGGTGAGAGCAATGTTCACGGTAGATTTTGTGGCATAAGTGCCCACTCCTAGGACAGGCTTAATTGTTTTCACCTGTGATGTTTTATCACTTTTATGTTCTATAAAATGGTCCTCAGTCCTTATAGACTTCCAGTAGTTGCAAGCACAGAATTTGGCTTTCCGTCAAATCTTTATTTAGGCACTCTATTCTGGCACAAGTTCTACCTTATTTTTGCCTTCAAATAACCCAAACAGACTCTTTTATTTTCTTTGTCCTTCCCATTTCCTCTTTGATTACTTTCCTTAAAATCTTAATCGATCGGATTTACATGACAGCCTAAATCATTCAGATTTTCCCGAATCCCCCCTACTTTATAAATATCACAAACCACTAAAGCACTAAAGCAGCCCTGAGTCTCTGCCCTTCTTAATTTCCTTCTTAATTCTCTGATACTCTTATCTTGATTAGGCATCCAACACCTGTCTTATTATCAGTCCCACAGTAAAGTCTGCCCTTCCTTTTATCTTCTAATTGCTGATACCCTGAGAGCTTCAGCTGGCAATGACTAAGAGTCCTCAGTGACATGGATAAGCCAGCCCACCAGGGACAGATATCCCTCATCAGCCTCAGGTGACGCAGCATTTGACTCACAGGATGATAGCTATATTTTCAATCTGTATAATTCCATGACTCTCAGACTGATCCCATTAGCTCCAAGTTTTGCAGCCTCAAGAGCCAGGTTCTGAGGGACTCATCCCCTTCTAAAAACAAGCAAAAGTCTTTCCAAATTTAAGAATTTAGAATGCAGTATATTCCCTGGTTGTCAGAATACCCTTTCTACACAATTATTAAGCCTCCGTCTGTACACTGAACATTTGCAACTTCCTGTGTATTCAAGGACAGGCTTTGAGAGTGTCTTCTATCTGTTCTCTCTCTTTCTCTTCATCTTCAGCATCTCATTCTTTCTAAGAGTACATGTTTGGGAGTACCAGGAAAGGTTTATTAGCCCACATTTAACTTATACTATTTACCTAATTCTTGTCCATTAGTAAAAACAAACAAACAAACAAAGAAAACTTCCTTTCATCATTTTTTTTTTTTTTACTTTTCAAACCAAATCAGGGGCTAATGCAGAAAATATTCCTATGTATTATTCTTGTTGTTCTTGTAAACATTTTCTCAGCTTGACACAAAGCAGAGTTGTCTGGCAAGAATAAATTTCCATTCACCTCCCTCATATTTGCCTATTTGCTTTCTTCTTGGGATATTTCTTAATTGATAATTGATGTAGAAATTCCCAGCTTAATAATGGTGGTGCCATGTATAGGCAAGGAGGCCTGGGTTGCATGAGAAAAATAGCTGAAGAAGCCAGAAGAAGCAAGGCCTTAAGCAATATCCTCTATTTTTCATCCCAGTTCCCACCTTGGCTTCCCTCCATGATAGGCCATAACCTGTAAGATGAAATAAACTGTCTCCTCCCCAGAGCAGCTTTTGGTCATGGTATTTATCAAAGCAATAGAATGAAAAATAATATATTTGTTATATTTCTTCCCTTAAGTGGGTAAGTCCTTTTTGGGCAGAAGGCAGCACATTTTATCATTCAGAGCAAAGGCCACAAAAGTATCAGCACAGCATTGCTTATGATCCCATTCTCTCTATGCTCATCACAGAAATTGTTATAATATTCTCTTTTCCATCAACCATTTAGAAACCATCTGGTTTTTTTTTTTTTTTGGTGGTAGACCTTTTTCAACAAGGAGGTATTCGTTTTCATACCAAGTAGAGAACAAGTTTGTAGTTGAATGTTTTTTCACCCATGGCCCAACTCCCAAATAAACACAGGGAGGCTTTTTATTACTTATAAATGCCCAGCTTTAACTTTATTGGACCAATCAGGTATTTTAGACAGGCAAAATAACAGAGTTTCACAGAGTTAAACAAAACCAACATAAAAAAATGCAATATATTTTTGCATCACTAAACAAAAGTGTTCTATAGCAGAAATGTAACACATCTAAAAGTAGTATTCCACAACATAGGTCCACCTTGAGATTCTACTTATTCACATTCCATTCCCAGAGATCCAGTCCTTGCCTGCATTTCTTATAACCCATCACAGGGAACATCAATTGCTGCTATACGAAGAAGACTTACTGTGGAGGAAAATTATCATACTATGGCAGGATTACTTCCATGACCATTCTACCTTCAGATGACACAGTAACTGTCTTATTGATCATTTTAGAAACCATCTGACAGCTCCACCCCAATCAATTCTGTCATGGATGAGTTCTTGGTTGGCAAACGTGTTCTGTAGAGTTTGTGACCTTAGTTTTCCCAATAAAGTAAGGAAGACAGTCATCTAATTATAACGAGGATTGGGAACATCTGTCAGTATGTAAAGTGGGAGGGAAGGTAAGTGTTATGTAGTTATTTTCTCAAATTGGAGCACCCTCTTCTGTAGAAGAGAAGACTCATGAAACACAGAAGTTTGGGAAAGTAAATAAATTACAGAACTCATAACTTTCTTTCTGGAGGTCCTAAAAGCAATTAAAATTTGCTAAGAAGAGATGACTCTCCAGTGTTGCTGACTGCAAATTGCAGAGGGAGCCCCAGTGATGCAGCTGTCAAAAGTCATCATCCAGCAAACTGGCCTATGCGCTGCCTTCCCCCACCCTAATGATAATGGACTAAACCTCTGGAACCGTAAGCCAGCCTCAATGAAATGTTTTCCTTTATAAGCATCTCTGTGGTCATGATATATAGAAACCGTAACCAAGGCAGAAGCAGGGACTGGAGTATTTCTGTGACATGCCTAAACATGTTCTTGCTTGGAGGAATTTAGACTTTGATACTTTTAGTTAGGAATGCAGTAGAATGCTTTAAGTGCTGCCTAATGGGCCATTCTGGTAGGAGCATGGTACACAGTAGTACTAAGTGTGATTTGAACTGTGCGGCCCCGATCAAGAGATTTCAAAGGAGAAGAATATTAGTTATGAAGAGGAAAAATTTAGTATAGAGAATTTAGAGATCATTGCTGTGATATTTTGATGAAGACTGTGACTGCTTTTTGCCCTCTTCCCAAAAATCTACATGAGACTGATGCATACGCACACACACACACACGCACACACACACAAATAGATAAAAAACAATAATAATAATGAGAACTATAAATATTTAAATAATACACTGATAAGGTTCTACCCTCATGATCTAAAATCTCTCAAATTAATTTCAAGACATAAATATCCAGTTTCTAACAGAATTCATCATCTTATTTCAATTTGATAGCTCATTGCTGTGTATATTTCTGGCATGAGGAATTAAAGGAGATTGTCCACTGGACTAATCATTTTTGTGTAAGTAAATTTAGGGTCCAATTTCTTGAGTTGAAAGTGGACTGTGGACATTTGCTGGACCAAAGTTGTGGGGAAAATAAAGAATAAGCTTTACTCAATTAAGTAGTCCTTATTGGAAAAAAGATGTACCAAACAAATAGATCTAAGAAGCAGGCTGATACAGCCATTTTATTCTTTAATAAAATAGACCAAAACAAAATGAATCAAAAGATATAGGGAAAGGCATTATATACACATCAAAAGAAAAATCCAACAAGATGACATTTCAATTATTAGTATGTGTTCCCCAACCACAAGAGCACCCAAATTTGTAAAAGCGAAACTGTTACAGATTAAAACACATACTGACCCTCAAAAACTAAGAATGGGGACTTTAATACCCCAATTTCACCACTGGACAAGTCATCCATAAAAAAACTAAATAGATCATCACAGATTAAAGCTAAATATCAACAACAACAGAAACAACAGTATGCTTATAAACTCATGGCAACTAAACAACTGTCTACAGAATGAAAAATATGGTAAGACATAAATAAATATTAAAGACCTGCTAGAATTAAATGAAAGTGAATACAAAACATACCCAAACTTAGGGCACACAGTGAGGAGGGAAGTTCTTAGCACTAAAGGCCTACATTATAAATAAAGAAAGATAAAGAAAAGCATTCATACATGTATCCCAATACACAGACATTTACATTTCCATTAAGATAAAAATAAAATAAAAATGAAGTAAAAAAAATCTGGAGAAATCTAATTGTAGCAACTTAAGATCACAACTGAAAGCTGTAGAACAAAAAGAAGTAAGCGCCCCATGAGGAGTGGATGGCAAGAAATAACAAAACTGAGGGCATAAAAAAATCAGCGAGATGAAGAGTTTGTTCTTTGAGAAAATAAGCAAGGTAGATAAATCCTTATCCCTTACTAAAGGACCCTGAGACAATATCCAAATTAATACAATCAGAAATAAAAAGGAGGATTAAAAACAGAAATCAAGGAAATACAGAGAATCATAAAGACAAATTTTAACAATCTGTACTCCCCCAAATTGAAATATCTAAAAAATGGATAATTTTCCCAAAATATATAACTTACTAATGTTAAGTCAGGATCTGATAAAAACTTAAATAGACCTATAGACCCTAGTGAAACAGAAGTAGTCACTAAAATCTCCTAACAGAATAAAATAATACAAAAGCCCTGTGCCAGAGAGTTTTAGCACAGAATTCTAATAGACTTTTAAAGAAGAGTTAACATCAATACCCATTAAATTATTCAACAAAACAGAAATACAAGGATCATTGCCCAGTTCCTTTTATGAAGTCACAGTTACCTTGATACCCAAAGCACATAAGAACTCAACAAGAGAATTACAGACCAGTTTCCCTTATGAACATAGAAGAAAAAATACTCAATAAAATGCATGCAAAATAAATCAAAGAGTACATAATAGACATCATCCACCATGATCAAGTAGGCTTAATTCCAATTAAAGAATGGTGCAACATACAAAGTCAGTAAATGTAATTTACCATATAAATAAAATGAATGAAAAAGGAAGTAATCATCTTATCTCATTAGATGCCAAAAAAGCATTTGACAAAATCTAATACCTCTTCAAGACACAAGTCCTTGAGAGATTAGGGATACAAGGAACATGCCTAAACAATTAAAAAGAGGAACTTTACACCAAGTTTATAGCCAATATCAAATTAAATCGAGAGAAACTCAGAGAAATTTCACTAAAACCAGGAACAAGAAAAAGCTGACCAATCTCTTCATATCTATATTCAATAATTTTTAGCTAGAGCATTAAGACTCCTGAAGAGATCAAGGGGATACTAATTGGAAAGGAAGAAGTCACATTCTCCCTATGCACGGAGGATATGATATTATGGATAAGTGATCCCAAAATTCTACTATGGAACTCTGGATAAACACCTTCAGCAAAGTGACTGGATTCAAGATTACCTCAGAAAATCAGTTGCCCTCCTAAATGCAAATGACAAGTAGACTGTGAAAGGAGGAGGGAAACAACTCCCATCTCAATAGCCTCAAATAACATAAAATATCTTGGGGGTAATGATAACGAAACAAGTTAAAACTTATATGAAGACAGAATTTGAAGATGTCAGAGACAGAAATATCTCCCATGCTCATGGATTGGTAGGACCAAATAAGAAAAATGGCCATCCTACCAAAATAAATCTATAGATTCAAAGTAGTCACCATCAAAATTCTAGTACAATTATTTACAAACCTTGAAAAGACAATTCTCAACTTTATAAGACTAAAACAAGAAACATTGCATAGATAAAACAATTCTGAACAATAAAATAACTGCTTGGAGCATCACTGTCCCTGGTTTCAAGTTGTGCTATAGAGCCGTAGTAGTAAAACCTGCCCTGAATTAGCATGAAAACAGACATGAAGACCCAGACAAAATTTCATACACACATTGGCACCTGTTTTTCTTTTTGTATTTGTTTTTGTTTTTATAAAGAAGCCAGAAATACAAACTGGAAAAAAAAAGAAGACATCTTCAACAAATGATGCTGATCTTAGTACATGGCTTCATGTAGAAGAATGCGAACAGATTCATATTTATTAGCCTGCACAAAACTCAAGATCAATTGGATCAAAGACCTCAACATAAAACCAGACACACTGGTCTTGATAGAACAGAAAGTGGGGAAAAGCCTTGAATGCACTGGCACAAGGGATGCCTTTCTGAACAACACACTGAGAGAGCAGGCACTGTGATTGACAATAAGTGTGACCTCATGAAACTTAAAAGCTTTTGTAAGGCAAAGGACACTGTTAATGGGAAGAAGCCTACAGAACAGGATTTTAACCATGTTCATACCTGATAGAGGACTAATTTCCAAAATGGAGAAGAACTCAAGAAATTAGATATCAATAAGTAATCCAATTAGAATGGAAGACAGATCTACATAGAGAATGCTCAACAGGGGAATTTCAAATGACTCAGAAACACATAAAGAAATGTTTAACATCCTAAGCCAACAGGGAAATGCCAATCAAAACTATTTTGAGATTCTATCTTACACCTTTCAGAATGGCTATGACCAATAACACAAGTGACAGGTAATGCTGGTGAGGAAATAGAGCAAGAAGAAAACTCTTCCATTCCTGGTAGGAATGTAAACTTGTATAGTCATTGAGGAACTCATGATAATTCCTTAGAAAACCGGGAATCAATGTGCTTCAACATACAGCTATGCCATTCTTGAGCATATACCCAAGGGATGCTACCACAAGAACACTTGGTCAGCTATGTTCATTATGACTTTATTCATAAAGTCAGAAACCTAAATGTCACTCAACTGAAAGTTGGATAAAGAAAATATGGTTTATTTACATAATGGAATATTGAACAAATGTTACAAACACTCCCATAATCACTGTGTTACCCTTACCCCTAGCACATCCTATGGGCAAGACAGATTATGTAAGTCAAAGGTTATATGACTGGGTGAGTATCCCAATCTCTCCAATAGAAATTTTGCCTGATCATAGGAGATGTTACTTCAGGGTACAGGGTACATGTCCCCTACCACTGGGAGTCTTACCTGAGGTCATCTTGTAGATTCCTGGGAGCGGCCAACCAATGACTATTCCAGTCTCATATCCAAGCTGCCAGTTAGAAGCCATCTGTGACACTTCCTGGAGCGCTACATGCCAGTGTCTGGATGATCCAGACAGCTAGGATAGAACCAAACATGACTGAAGAAAAACATGTCATTGTAATGATGTCAAAGTTTTTCTGCTATACTCATAGATTGGTGCATAGGCCAGTTGTCATCAGAGAGGCTTCATCCCGCCGTTGTTGGAAACAGATGCAGTGCCCCACAGCCAAAGCTCAGGGAACCATGCTGAAAAGAGGGAAAACTATGGGAGCCAGCAGGATCAAGGGCTTCACAAGAAAACTCACAGAATCAATCAGCATGAGCTCATAGGAGCACACAGAACTGAACTGACAATCAGGGCGCCTACCTCTAGGCCCTCTGCCTAAATATGGCAGCTATATAGATTGGTTTTCTCGTGGGACTACTAACAGTGGGAGCAGGTGACATATTTTACTCTTTTTTTCTTTTTTTTATTAAGAATGTTTTAATGCAATCTTTCCTCATTTTACATAGCTATCCCCTTTCCCACTCTGCCCCCTCTTCCTGTGTCTTCTACCTCCCTCCCATTCCTCCTTCCCCTCCACTCCTCAGAAAGGTTAAGGCTTCCCTTAGGGAGTCAACAAAATCTGACACTTCACTTTGAGGCAAGATGAAGGTTCCCCCACCCCCCACCATATCTAGGGACAAAGTAACTCTCCAAAAAGAATATGCTCCTAGATGCCAGTTCAAGCACTAGGGGTAGATCCTGGTCCCACTGCAAGAAGCCCGACAGACTGTTCAAGTCTCACAACTGCCCCACATTCAGTAGGTCTAATTTGGTCCTATGCAGGTTCCCGCACTATCAGTTGAGAGTCAGTGAGCGCGCAGTAGCTCAGGTCAGCTGTTTCTCTGGGTATTGCCATCATGGTCTAACCCCTTTGCTCAAATTATTGCTCCTCCCTTTCTTGGGCTGGTCTCAGGTCACTCAGCCCAATGCTTCACTGTAGATCTCTGTATCTGCTTTCATCAGTTTCTGGTTGAAGGTTCTATGATGACATAAAGGTAGTCATCAGTCTGATTATAGGGGAAGGCCAATTAAAGGGAAAGTAACAGTATCCTCTCCACTGTTACTTAGAGTCTTAGCTGGATCATCTTTGAGGATTCCTGGGAATTTCCCTAGAGCTATGTTTCTCAATAGCGCTTTAATTGCTCCCTCAATCTTTTTTTTTTTTTTGCCTTTGGTACCTTATTCTTCACATTGGTTCACCTTTTTCAGCCTTAATACATGGGGATGTGCTTATTCTTACTGCAATGTGACATGTCATGTTTTATTGACCTCCAAGGGAGGCCTGTCCTCTTCTGAATATAAATGGAGGCTGAGAGGATGGCAGGAGGCAGGGGAGTGGTGGGGAGGTACTAAGTGGAGAAGGATGAAAGGGAAATTGCAGATGGGATGTAAAATAAATAACTTTAACAACTTAAAAGAAAAAAATACAAGTAAAAGTAAATGACAGTATGAATTTTTTTTTGCAAATTGGCATAAGTAGAAAGTATCATACTAAGTGAGATAATTGAGACCCAGAAAAACAAATAAGGTATATACCCACAAGAGGATATTACTTAATTCTTAATTAAATGATAGTTAAGCTTTAATCTACACACCTAGATAGGTTAGGTAAAGTGGGTGCCTCAAGGACAATGTAGGGAACTCCTTGGGAAGGGGAAATAAAACAAATTTTACTGGTAGACTTGGAGTGGGTAAGGATATAAGTGAGAGGGATTGGTGGCAAGGAATGGTGGAAGAGAATGTTCCAGAGAGAGAGGAGAGAGAGAGAGAGAGAGAGAGAGAGAGAGAGAGAGAGAGAGAGAGAGAGGAGACATTAGAAGGCTTTTGGCAGCAGGGTGTAAACCTAATTTAATGGTAACTTCCTGGAATCTATGAGGTGACCCTAGTGAGGACTCTTAGCAATGATGGATATAGATTATAAACTAGTTATTTTTTGTTGCCCAGAAAGACTTCTAATAGTGGGCCACGGTTACATTTGACTGAGTTGTAGGCTGAGGGAGACGTGTTGAGATCTCCAAACAATCCAGGGTGATGCTAGGACAGAGGCTTACTCTATGAAAACTACCAGCAGGCGCCCAGCTTCCAAGAACAACATTCCTACAGATCATTGAGTGCAGAGATGTTGAGCTGGTGCGAGAATAGAGCCCACATGCTTGTGTTTTAGTCTCTTGGATGAATGAAGGTACTCTGCAGGCTGCCAAAAGAGAAACCTGAACACCAACCTAACCACAGAACCTCCGATTCATAATCGATCATGCCTGCAAGCTGTGCTGGGACAATGGTCATGCAGAATTAGTGGAGAGGCCAACAAATGTACGCTTTAACTGGAGGTCCATTTTAGGAGATGGAACCCATGCCTGACACAGACTGGATAGTCAGGAACAAGAGACCCATACATGACTTCCCTCCAATGAAAAATAATAAATTAAAATGAAATAAAACCAAAGAAATGATTCCTGGTGATATTCTGCTATTTCCATAGATCAATGCATTGTTGAACAGTCATCATCAGAGAGGCTTTCTCTGGCAGCAGATGGGATCAGGTGCAGAGACTCACAGCCGGACATTACACAGAGAGAGAGAGAGAGAGAGAGAGAGAGAGTCTAAATTGGAGGTTTCCATTGGGTCTCTCTCCTTGGAGATCAGGGAACTCTGTGACGGGGTTGGGGGGAGAAGATTGTAGGAGTCAGCAGAGATGGAGGACACCAGGAAAACATGGCCCACTGTATCCACCAAGCAGTGTTTAATTGGGCTCACAGAGATTGAAGTGGCAAGCATGGGGCCTGTGTGTATCTGTACCAGATCCTCTGTGTATATGTTACAGCTATTAGCTTGGTGTTTTCATGGGAATCCTAACAGTGGGAGTGGGGGTGTCTCTGATTCCTTTGTCTTCTCTTAGGACTCTTCCTTCTATTGTGTTGCTTTGCCCAGCCTGGATACAAGGTGTTTTGCCCTGCCTTATTGTATCTTATTTTGTTGTATGTGATTGTTGTCTCTTGAATGGCTGCTCCTTTCTGTAAAGAAAAGAAGTGGGTCTTGGAAAGAGGGGAGATAGAGGGCATCAGAAAGGAGTGAAGAGAGGAGAAATTGTGCTCAGAGTGTGTTGTATGAGAGAAAAGGCTATTTTTAATGAAAGAAATCATCTAATTTTAAAGTGGGAAAAGATATATGATATATACTAAGTACTCATGCAGTTTCCAAGAAGTGAATGAAATGTTTTTAAACATCTCTAGTAATTAAGAAGTTCAAATATAAAATTATATGCTATCATTTCACATCATTTATAGAAGCTAATAGAAAAAGAAAATAAAGCAAAAAACAAGCCAACAAAAACCAGCACCCATGACATGTATCTGCACAGTTCTTTCTAAATAACTTTCTTGTTCTCCCTACCGTTCAATTTTAAATCTATGATAAAAAATAAACAAATCTCAAACAACTAAGAGAGAAAATGTATTTGAGATGATATTGAGAACAGACTATCTTTGTACATTACTGTTACTGGGAAAAATGTAAATTGGTCCAACAATTATGGAAAAAATATGACATTTTCTGCCGTCCCCCAAAATAAAATAAACCTATTTTTAATTTCTGCATCCCCTCATGCTGAAATGCTTACAAAAGAATGGAATCTGTGATTTATGAAGATCTTAATAGCCAACATTCACTGTAGAGTTATTTACAATAGCCACTATATGGGATAAAGTACTAGGAAAGGGTATAGTGGAGAAAAAAGTTTGCTATATAATATCATATATTTAATGTCCATTTGTAAAATAAACACAAATTGTCCCCAACTTCTGATGGTTCAAATTTTAGATCTTCTACTGTATGATGATATGGAAGTGAAATACTAAAAGTTGTATTTCACTTTTTTATTTTGTTTTCTTGCTTGATCTGTCAGAAAAGAGAAAGAGACTATCTCATGACGGTGCAGTAAGGCAATAAAGAACAGCATCCATCAGCCATGAGCTAACTGAAGAAAACAGCTTCTTCTCCACAATGTACTTCATTATTCTTCAGTGAACGGTGAGGATTAAATTCAACTCACCTTTTATTATTTCAACTTAATAGTGCATTTATTGAGACTTAACTCCAATGTAAATCAGGGAGTGTATGCATGGTGGACTATTATTTAGCCACAGAAAGAAATGCTAGATGATTGTGGGTGTCACATTTATTTCTATTGGTTCTTGGCTATTCAGATAAAATTGGGAAGCCAGACAGTAACATTATTCTCATTCAATACCATGATAAGCCAACTCAGGGAGAAATTGGACCCTTTGTACTATATGTCCCCTTTGTGCAAGATGTGAACACACACTTTCTCTAAACAATAAATTAAATATGGACCACATTAAAAGTAAGATGACTGAGTGTGTCATAAAAGAAGAAATGGTGTTGCATTTCTGTTTCCTGAGATATAAAGGCCAACGCAAAGGGAAAGAAAGAAAATGGTTCATGGTAGGGCTGTTATTTATCTTTATAAATATTTTATAGACCTTAAATATATTAAAATTTTAAACAATGAAATTTTGACATTTTCAGCAATGTGCATGACCTTAAAGGTGTTATGTAAAGTAAAATAAGTCAAATGGAGAAATAGTATGTAATGTCAGTTATTCATAAAATATAAAAGTTATAGTTATGAAAACAGAATAGGACACAGTTGTTAGGAGTCGGTGGTGGTAGAAATGAGGGTTTTTTCATCAGAAGTCACAAAATTCCAATTATAAGATGAGTAAGTCCTGTGTATATATTGGTGACACCAGATAACTATGTAACCAGTACCCAACTAAGCCAGCTGTTTCAGAATGAGCCTTAGTAAGGTATGAACAGTCAATTCTATAAGGATATCTTTACTAAACTTCATCTTTTATGAAATGTGTTATCTGTTCACAAGCAATGTCATTAGAAGCCCTTTGTAAACAGGCCAATATTGGATTTGACTGGAAAGGTAAATCTGCATTCAGAATAAGGAAAAAAACTCTCTTTAAGGAGGAAGTTCTCAGCATAGGCAACCTGTTATAGGTCACTAGTTCCCTGGGCATGCTGCTATATCAAAGGGTGACTGTGTTAGCTCAAGGTTCACCCACACGCCTCTAATCAGTCAATTACTAAATACTTGATATTTTTTAGTGAGCTGAATTCCTGTTAGCACAACCACTTCTTTCATGGACAGTTTAAAATATAGCTATTCAGAAGAAAATATTGAATGATATCGATATGGCATGGTACTTTATTCTTCAATTTATCAAATCCTCTTCTGCTGATATATCTGCTTAAATAATGTTTAAGTTTGGAAATATAGCTTTACTTTCAATGTCAACTTGAATACTATATCCATATGCTCACCCAGGTAAAATAATCACTTAAAAATTTATATGCTGTGTTTCTGAAAAGCCACTCACTACCTAGGCAATATATCACCATCAATCAATTTATCACCATCAATCAATTAAGATCTCTATATAAATTTATCAGTTTTTAACTTAAAAATTAAGTGTTTTACTCAAAATTCTACCTACAGAGATTTTTATTCACTCTTATAATTTGTAATCACACTTAATGATTTACCACAATATACTTAGTGGGCTTATGCAGAAGTTGACACACTCTCTTTATATGGCCAAGGCTAAGGGAGCACTAAAATTTGCCATTTTAGATCTATCTCTAAAGGATAATTACTCTTGAAATAAAATTTCATTTCCATCCCAAAGTGAAGAAAATAGTGATGGTTGATAGTGTCAATTTTTTTACTCTTGGTAAACAACACATCAAAATAAGAATGATATTTCTCATGCAGACATGATCATCTATCCTGTGGCAGAAGCACAGGATTTATTAAAATTAATTAAAAGGGAGGAATTGTGGAGTCCCAAAAATGTGAGCCTATTTTCACCTTGTCTAAAGGTCGGAGACTTTTTGCTTGTTCAAAGTTGTTGACAAGTGTGGCTATACATCCTGAACTAGGGTGTGGCTACTAGGTCTTTTTGACATTTAGATGGACCATACTCCACCCTGAGGGGTTATTCTAGCACACTTCTACTCCTTCTTTTGAATTAAGAGGTTTGACCTAAAGAGCAACTGCCTTCAGGATATTGGTCTAGGGTGGGGTCACTACCTAAACAATAAAATGCTTTTCTCATGGATTAATGGCTTGATGGCTCAAAGTAGTAAAGCAAGTAACTGCTCCAGCTGTCCTTTGTCTCATGCTAAAGCAGTCTTCTGTCTTCTTCTCTCTATTGTATTGAGGTATAAAAGTGTATGAAAAATTAAACTCAGAAATGTTTCAGTATTCACTGGAACTTTCTCCCGGAAAGTTTTCTGTTTCATTATTTTCACTGTATCTTTGTACCCTTTACTAACTTTTCTAATACCCTGGTAAGTGATATTTTGATCAAAGCTGGATTCTGACAATTAAGGAATTTGAATCTTATTTATTTCACATTTTATTTTGGCAGACTTCTTCACATTTTCTGTTATTTTGTTTCTCAGATCCACAAGATCTATTACAAAATTTGCAAATGTCTGTCATAGTGGTAAAATTTAAACATTATTATTTCTATAAGAATCTATCAAACTTCTTTTATTTATTTATAAGTCCACTAAGTAGATTGTGGTAAATCATTATCTGAGAAGCACCTTTGGATACTTTACCTTTTTCTTTAGATATCATTTCTACACCAAGTCTCATATTCCCTCATGTTTGGTCTCCTGGATGCCTTTCGCACTACCACCCCTTAGCCAACCTGTATAGAACTCTTCAAATATGCAAACTATGTGTCATGGCTAGTTGTGTATCAGCTTGACATAGGCCCTAGTCATCTGGGAGGAGGGAACATTAATTTAAAAAATGCCTCCATAAAATTGTACTGCAGATAAGCCTATGTAACATAATTTTTCTAAGTAATGATTGATGGGAGGAGGCCCAACCCATTTTTTATTGGTGCTTTGTCTGGCCTGGTAATCCTGGTCTCTATAAGAATTCGTGAATGAGTAAGTCATGGAGAGCAAGCCAGTAAGTAACACTCCTTCATGGCTTCTGTGTCAGCTCCTACCACCAGGTTACAGCCCTACTTGTGTTCCTGTCCCTAATTTCTTTTGGTTATGAACAGCAAAGTAGAAGAGTAAACTGAATAAACCCTTTTCTCCCTAACTTGCTTTTTGGTCATGGTGTTTCATCATAACAATAGTAATCCCAACTAAGATACTGGGAATGTTTTCCTCATTTCTTCCTCATCATATTCACTTCAGGTAAGTAGAAATGCTACTGATTTTTGAATGCAAATTTTGTGTGTTGCTAAATTTCTGAAAGTGTTTATCTAATCTAAGAATTTGCTGGGGGAAATCTTTAAGGCCTTTTAAGTATATGATCTGATCATCTGTGGAAGGCAAAAAGTTAACTGTGCAAAGTATTTCTTATGAAGCTTCAAGGACAGATGAAAATAATTTTGTTTCCTTTTAAAATATTCAATTTAGGAAGTATTTTACCTTCCTAACTTAAGAAGTCTTGGTAATTCTTCATATACCAAGATAAAATTTTAACTTAGTGTATGAAAAAACATTGAAAATGCAGATACTAGAGAGTTAAAACAGTAACTTTGGTTCTAGGTGTGAGGAGCAAAAGTAAATAATGAAGGAAACAATATTACTTCAAAATACAGTAAATATTGTGAAACAAATATTCTAAGGCTTTATACAGAAAAGTTTACATTGTGATAAGAAGGGAAAACAAGACCTCATAGTGTAGTTATATAAAGTCATCAAAATGACAGAATTAGAACTCTCTAGGAGCGATTCTCTTGTTAGCATGAATTCCCAGAACTCATGTACATATGGGTGCAGTAACTTACATCTGTAGTATCTGCGCTCCCATGGGAAGATGAGAGGTAGGGACACAAAAATCAGAAGATGAAGAGCCAGATAGCTTATCATTGCATCAACAAAGAAGAAAAAAGACTGTCAGAAAAAAGGGAAGAAAGTAAGGAACAAAAACTTAAACTTCTTCTTGGACTTTCCGAAGATACATTGCTGCTATAAGTGCCCATACTCACAGAGACAGAGAGAAACTAATACTTTAATAACCCACAGAAAGAAAGCAAGATGTATAAACAAAACACTTTTTGTAAGAGGTAATAAAGTGAATCAGCCATTGTAATACCATAATGAATACAAAATAGTAAGAGGTATATTGAAGAGAATGATAAAAAATTAACTTAACCTCTGAGGTTTTTTTTGAATGCTTCGTCTCCAGGGAGTGGAACTGTTTATATTATAATGATTAAGTGGTGTTGCCTTGTTGGAAGAAGTTTGTCACTGGGAGCATTTAAGTTTAAAATTCCATGACAGACCCAATTTCTCTGTCACTGTCTTTGTCTCTGTCTCTATCTCTCTCTTTCTTTCTCCTGACTGAAGATCAGTATGTTGAACTCTCAGTTACTTCTCCAGCACCATGTCTGCATGCATATCACCATGCTTCCCACCATGATGATAATGGACTAATCTCTGAAACTGTAAAGCAAACCTCCAATTAAATGCTGTCTTCATAAGAGTTTCCTTTGCCATGACTCTCTTCACAGCTATAGGACAGTAGTAGACAGACAGCCTCCATTATCTCCTCCAAACATCAGCATAGCTCGGAGGTAGGGAATCACTTTTCCCCCCAGAAGTAAATAACTTTCTTAGCTGACAAAGGCACTACCCAATTAAACTGTTCCGATCTTCCTCACCCAAGTTCAGAGTGAAACAATAACTGAACACATAAAGACAGTCCAGAGCAGCAAAAGAGAGTTAAACACACACACACACACACACACACACACACACACACACACACACACACACACGTGTAAATAAATGAGTGGGATCTTTAAAAATTCTGCGTGGTCACCAGAAGTCACTCATTTCATGTTCAAGGGCTTGCAAAACTAAACGTAAAGGGATCAATGAAAACCTTTCAAACAGAGAATAAAAGAAACCCAAGGTAGCTATATTTATGTCAGAAAAATTACAGCTTTAAAAAAAATCCCAAATGAAAAAGAACAGCATTTCTTAATGAAACAGGGTTACTTTCTCTTGCTGTCATATTTCACAGGTGCATTTATATTCTAACTCTGGTATTCTTTTCTTGTTTCTTGGCTATTGGTGCCAATTGATGATGTAGCTATGAGAATAATGGCCAAGAGTTCAACAACAAAACAACAACAACAACAATACAGCTAGATAGTAAATTGAGAAAAGTTTCTAATGTAGGATAAAATTTAATGAAAATAAATGGAGGCTATGAGCATGACTGCTACTGCAACCAGGTCCTATGGGCTGGGTAATCGTTAACCAGTAGGAGAGAAAAGAATGTAAAGGAATTTAATGGGAGTTTTGAACGGTGGAATAATGAGTACCTGCCATTAAATAAATGCATGCCCTGAGCAGAACTAGCTGAATTCATGGATATGTGCCAAGAATAATTCTGATCCATCAGCAAATCTTAATATGTATTCCAACTGCAGAAAAAGATGGGACAATAAAAATGCCATCGAAATTTTAAGAATTATAAAATATTAAATAGAAATACTAAAGAAATAGAAATTGTAAAATTATTAAAATCATGGTATTTTAGGAAACAGATTTTATATTTGTTGTCTTTCACCATAGACTTCTCAAAATTCCTGAGTGTTGTATGTAGGCTTTTTCCACTCTTGTCATGGGTGTCTGTGTTTTATAACTTCTTCAGAGACTATCAGCATTCAGTGCAATGTAGAAACTCAAAACAAGTTGCTTGCTTTCATTATTTAAAACTCTTTACAAAATATACACGATGACATTTCTTATATTAGGTCTAGCTTTATCTAATGATATATGGGTTAGAAATCCACAAATAGATGATAAAAGTAGATACACAAATAGGTCCTAAAATTATGCATGTATATATACATATATAAAGAATAGTGTAATCTGCATATATACACACACAAATGTATGTCTTATTTAACTTAGTGTCCTTGGGTCCTTTAGTTATTTAATCTTCACTCTTTTCTTCATAATATAAAATAATATTTCCTTTGTTAGTTTTGATTTTAAAGATAGATTGTCATGTCTAGGTAAGAATGTATATAAAAGTAGGAAAATTCTAAACAACAACCGAGCAGAACATTGATCATGAAGACCTCTCATTATCTCATAGTGGGCAGAGAATAGCATGAATATTTAAAACCTTTCTCTTCATATTGGAAGCGTAGTATTTGTAAATGGACCAAAGCAAAATGTGTCAGGCTTTTTAAAATGGAATAATAAAAGCTTATCTGAGAATTGACAGCAGCAAAGCCCCTTTCAGAAGATGTAGCTGATATTAACAACTAACAAACAAAGCAAAATATCAATTCCTATCAAGAATGTACAGTGAAAGTTGACATTCTTTGGCCACAATGTCACAAAGGAAGAAAAAAAAAAGACGTAATCACACTTTAGAAGACAAAACTTTTAACTTTCTTAGTGTTTATATTTCAAAAAAATCAGCTAACCTTTCTCTTTCTGATTATTTATGAAATATTTGCACTTTACCTTTAGTATTGTTGATAATTAAAAGAAAATTGAATCTATATTCATAATGGTACTTAGCACTGTTTAAGTTTTCAGTTACACTAATGCAAATAAGAAACATCAGTCTTCTTCCCTCAGGAAATCCACAGAACACCTCAGTAGTGGCTCATGCCCAATCCCAATCAAAGAGGAAAAACAAAGACTACTATCACAATAAAACCAAATGAGAAATGTTTATAGAAGTATTTAAATCAAATCAATTAAAACCAACTCATGTAAACATTGGTTAAGATAAAATAGAAAATTGCAAAAAATGTTTCACTAATTGAAGATATAATAATTTAATGAAATACTGGGTAGGAATAGGAAAGTTACTTAGTATAAATAGAAAGAGTGTCAGAAGATAAGAAAAAAGTGTTATAAGAAAGAGAGAAGAGAATAGTCTACCAAAAGACTATTCAATACAGAAAAAAAGTGTAAAAAAATGAGGAAAAGAATGATAACCTAAAGGATATGCCTTAGTTAGGTTTCTATTGCTGTGAGGAGACACCATGACTCTTACAAAAGAGAACATTTAATTGGGGTGGCTTACAGTTTCATTGTAGTGGGACCTGTCAGCGTGTAGGCAGATATAGCACAGGATCAGTAGCTGAGCGCAGTACATCTTCCAGACAAAAGGAGATGGTCTCAGTGTCACACTGAGGTCAGCATGAGCAAGAGAAGACCTCAAAGTCCACCCCCACAGTGACACCCTCCTTATAACAAGGTCACACCCACTTCAACAAGGCAATAACTCCTAATAGTGCCACTCTCTCTGAGGGCCATTTTCTTTGAAATCACTACAAGTTATTTTTAAAGTAAGGTAAAATGGTAGTAAAACTATGTTTTTTAAAAAGGAAAACACAATATAAAGAAAAAAAAAGAAAAAACAAAGCAACAACAGAATCAAACAAAACAAGTTGTAAAATGAAGAACCGAATCATGACAGCAACAGAGTGGCATCACTTCCTTCTACGTCTTTAGTACTGCAACTGCCACGTGGAAAGGACATCAGCAGAACCTGGAGACTGCTCAAAGTGATGTAGAGCATGGAAGGGTCCAAGTTCAGCTGTTCAGCTGGGTTACTCTGCATGCTATGGCCCATTTCTGACCATCATTAGCTTTGTAGACTGTGGCCTGATCAGCTCTCACTTCTTCCAGAGACTCCCTAGAGTATACATCTTAGATTGGCCGGAGCATCTGTAGAAGAGCAATGTGCAGAATGGACACTGAGGTTGGAAGTTCTCTGTCCTGAGGGTATAAGCTCCATTGATTTCCTTTTGAATGAGGATCCTGCTCCTCTTTCCGCTACTTGGGAGCTATGAGTTGAAAGCTCTGTGTCACTTGCTTCCTTTCCTGGACCAATGCTGTTTTTCCACTCTTTGATGTTCTCTGTCATTTTTGGAGCTCTTCCATACTTTATTAAAATAAGTTATGTCATTTGATTTCCCATTCACTGTGACAAACAGGCAGCTTCTAGTCCAGCATCTAAGAATGGAAGCAACAGTTCCTTTCCTTATCAAAAATACATGTACATAGGCGGCAACAAGTAGACAGAGAGAGGATCCTCCTCCTGCTTCTTCAGATCCAATTCCCCAGTCTCAGCTCCAGCTCTGTAGCAGTCTTACTGCCGCCTTCCTTTGCTCTGTGACATGATCCTAATCAAAACATCTTCTCCTACAACCTTCCTTCCCCAAACTTATCCCAGCATCCCAGCCTCCAACACCAGCAGGCATTTCCTGGGAACACACCAGCTGAGCAGGCCAGGGAAACAGGTAAAATAATACCTGTGCCATTCTCTCCTCTTCTCTGAACCTAATCCATCTATCTCATACCTATCTCTGCAACGGAACACTTGGGGCATTCTTCCTTTCCCCTCAGCATGTACCATCTATGGATCCCACAGACCTTCCCCTCCCACTCTCTCTCTCCCAACTTAATGTTTTATTTCTAGCTCCCAACTCTAGCAGGCACTCCCTTCCAACCACAGACCACTCCTGCCACCGAAGCAGGCAGGTTGTCTTTAGAAATTTCCCTCTCCTTCTATTCCTCTAGTTTCAACTCCCTGTCTCATCTCCAACAATATAAGCAGACCCTCTAGATTGCCCTTGTTTCAATGTTCCCTCATTCCAAGGAGATGAAATAAACAGGTCCTGGTTGAACACTCTGATCTCTTCCCTCCTGTGAACCACTTCAGACCCCTAGCTTATCCATATTCCTAAATGTCACATCCCAGTAACCAGTAACACATTTTATTTGGAACCCCAGTGACCCCAACTATTATTTACAAAGAAAATGTCCTACTGAACAACACACAACCATCACACTCTCAAAAAAATCCAGAGAGTGAACGTAAAGCAAGGAACAACAACAAATAATCAACAAACAACAATAACAAACTCTCAATATTGTCAAACAAAGCCAAATCTAGAAATCGCTTAGACCTATAATCATACCAATTCTAAATTTCTAGACACTAGAAGGAAACATATTCAAGAACAATCAGGACAATGTGTGTCCGCTAGGGCCTTACTATTCTACCATATCAGGCACTTAATATTCTAACATAGCTGAAGTTCAATAAGGGAGGGGTGTCTTAAAACTTCCTGAATGAAGATGATAGTGTTCCTTAAAAAGGAAATGAGTAAATACCTTAATGAAATCCAGTAAAACAGAAAAAGCAGAAGGAAATGCACAAAAGTGTTCAAGACCTAAAAATGGAAAATAGAAATAATAAAAAAACCCAAAGTGAATGAATTCTGGAAAAAGAAAAACTTCCAAGTTTGAAGAGTAACTATAGGGGCAAACTTCATCAATAGAATGTGAGAAATGGAAGAGAGAATCTTGGTTGTAGAAGATGTGATAGAAAAAAGTGGATTATATTGGCTAAATAAAATGTCAAATATAAAAAATATCCTAACATATGCAGGAAATCTAGGAAATTATGAAAAGACCTAACCTAAAAATAATAGGAATAGCAGGAGAAGAATTCCAGATCAAAGGCCCAGAAAATGTTTTCAGCAAAATGAGAGAAGAAAATTTTCTTAACCTAAAGAAGTAGGTGCCTAAAAAGTTATGAAAAGCAAAAAGAACACCAAATGGATTGGACCAGGAAAAAAATAAAAGCTGACAGGAGGACCAATGAAATTGTATCAAAGACCCAGATATTAATCCATACCCCAATGAACACCTGATTTTTGGCAAAGAAGCTAAAAATATAAAATGGAAAAAGAAAGCAATGGTGCTGGCATAGCTGTAGAAGAATGCAAACAGACCCATATCTATCGCCATGCACAAAACTCAAGTTAATGGATTGTTAAACTCAACATAAAACCATGCACACTGAACTGTATAGAAGAGAAAGTAGGAAGTACACTTGAACGCATTGGCACAGGAGAGCACGTCCTAAATATGACCCCAGTAGCACAGACGCCAAGAGAAACAACTAATAAATGGGATCTCCTGAGACTGAGAATGTAGTAATGAGCTGCAGGGGCCCCTTGTTTCATCACACCCAGCTAGCTTACATTCAAAATAATTACACAGAAACTGTATTCATTTAAACACTGCCTGGACCATATGCTCTAGCCTCTTATTGGCTAACTCTCACATCTTGATTCAACCCATTTCTATTAATCTGTGTTTACCATGAGGTCGTGGCTTACTTGGAAAGATTCATCATGTCTGACTCTGGTGACTCCATAGCTGCTCTCTCTCTCCCTTCTTCCTCCCAGAATTCTCTTTTGTCTATGCCGCCTACCTGATTTCTGCCCTATCAAAAGGCCAAGGCAGTTTTCTTTATTCACCAATGAAAGAAACACAAATACAGAAGACCCTCCTATACCAGAGAAACTTCTGTAAAGCAAAAGACACAGTCAACAAGACAAAACAGCATCCCACAGAATGGGAAAAGATTTTCACCAACCCCACATTGGATAGAGGACTGATCTCCAAAATTTACAAAAACTCAAGAAAGTTTACATCAAAAAAACAAATGATCTCTGTCAAAGGAAGAATAACTCATGCTTCCCAAACACTCACCTTTGCCATGCAACACCATTTATAGCTTCTCAGATTGTCAGAAGCCCTTAGTCCCAACTGCTTTAAGTCAGAATTATTAGAATTCCATTATAAATGTATGTTCTCAGATATGCAATCCGTTTTGGTGACAGATATGAAGCAAATAAAGCCCTGAATATTCAATATAACACATTTATACTATGTTTTTATTTCATCTCAGGGTATCAAAACTACTGGCCTATATTAATCACCAACATTTAAACAACACCAGAAATATGAAGACAATGTACAGGTCACTTGAAGGCACATTTCAAAAACACAAATAGTAGATTTAGTCACTGAAGGTGATTTGGCCCCAGGTGATACTACCTACCAAGTAGTAAAGTTGGATAATGTCTTAGGAACCAAAGAACTTCCTAAATTTATCCACATGATTGAAACACATTCTATAAACCATTAAAATTATGTTTTATTAATTTTAATTATTTTAATAGTAATTTTGGAGCCTTTTATAGTACTGTAGATTATATTCATCTCATCTGTCAATTCTTCTCAACTCTCCATCCCTACCTACCCAACTTTGTGTCCTTTACAGTATACATTATTGTTTTTAGACCAATCAAGACAAGGAAGATGAGGTCAAAGAAAATTACACCTAGATACATAGAAAACAACTGAAGAAAACTAGAGATTAGGAAATACCTTCTCATAAAAAACTAAATAAAGTGACAAGATACAGGGAGAGTGAGTTTGTCAACAGAAATGTCTGACCGGAAGAAAGCAGAATGGCATCATTACAGCACGTAAGGAGAAGAATGCCAACTCAAAGTACTATATGTAGTGAAAATATTTCTATATAAGATGGGGAAAATAATTCTATGATGAGAAAACTTATTTTTGAAAATTTTACTCTCAGCAAGTGCTACTAGAGGGAATAGGAAACTTTCAGTGAGGAGAAAAGAAAATAGTAAATATCTGTGTGAACATATAAGAATGAATGTTTAAATATATCTTAAAAATGTCTCATAAAATTTATGCTACATATATATTTATACTTATGAAAAGTAAGATATAAGAAACAATGAAAGAATGAAAACATAGCTGCACATATTTCAGTCTCTAGGGCAATCAGAAAAAAAACCTCAGGCTAATACCTATAAATGAATATCATCACACACACACAGACTCCCCTACCAAGTACATACATATACAAATGTATATATACATGTATACCAACACACAAATAAACACATGTGTATATCCACACAAACAAACACATACAAACGTTTACACACAGACACATGCATCAAATAAACAAGAAGAGAGGACAGAAGGGTATACATTCTGGTGGGATAAAAATACAACATAGAATAAAATTTAGGCAGATATAAATCTTAATATTTGCTTTAAATATTACTGCTATGGAGATTTGTATTGGTATGGATCTTGTTTTATTGATACAAATTTAAGGTCAAGTTTGTTATGTGTGTATTTCTGCTCTTGATTAAGGTATTGTGTTCATGCAGCTCATTTAAAAATGTAATGTATAATTAAGAAATACAGGTTAGTAGATAGTCATCTATAATTGTCAAGCTTGTAGTCTTGTTAGATTTTCTAGAGATATAGAATTATATTTCAATTAGATGGGTATTTTTCAGATCTTTCAGAGACCTTCAAAATATGGCATTTAAAATGTTTTAATAACTTAGGCCAGTTCATGACAATGAGACACATCTGCTCCAGGAAGCATCAATTTATTCAAGAGGAAGATGGGCATCGAAGAGCCTCCTCATGGAGTTGCCTTTTGGCCAAGAAACTGCTCTTGCCTAGACTCTTTGATGTTATGCTGTATGAACTGGACATGGAGGACCCACAGAAAAATGACTGCTGAAGTTGCCTAAAGAAGATGAGACAGTCCTTCGGGGTTACTGCTTCATGAAAGAGTGTGCCAGGCGTTCTGCAGGACACAGAATAAAGCAACTGATGGACTTTATCATTACAAGACAGAACATATCTTCAAATTTCCTACTTCATGGAAAAGTATGTTGGATACTATGGACCTGTGGGCTGAAAATTGGATGCCACAGCGAGATGTCTCTGTCAATTCTAGAGCTTTGGAAGTTGCTTACAATGCACTTCCTGTTTACTTAGGTAATATTATATCTTTCTGGAGTCTTTTATGGTGTTAAATAATTGTTATAGTTTTACTTAGTTATGATAAATGATAAAGTAGATATAAATATTGTAACTATATTTCTTACTTGATACCTGCTTTGTTACATGTAATTATACTATGTTAAAATTAAAACCTTCCTTATATTTTAAAAAAAGGTGAAATGGTATGGGAAGTTCTTCTTTATATGTGTTACTTTTATTGGTTAATGAATAAGAAAGCTGCTTTCAGCCAATGGCTTAACAGAATATAGCCAGGCTAGGAGTGATATATAGAGAGAGTAGGTGGAGTCGAGGAGAAACCAGGTAGTCCTGCCAGAGACAGATGCCAAATGCTGCATAGAACTTTACCTGGTAAGCCATAGTCATGTGGCGATACACAGATTAATAGAAATGGGTTACCAAAGATATAAGTGCTTGATAGCAATATGCTTAAGTGATTGGACAAGCAGTGATTCAAATAATATAATTTCTGAGTGGTTATTTTGAGTCTGGGCAGCTGGGAACAAACAAGCTGCCTCTTACAACATATTATTGTTCTCAAAACTACAATTGAATGCCAAAAATTATACTCAAGAAGGTCCTATAAAATGCTCCATAAAATGACACATTCAATTACAAAAACAAAGGTAAATGAGAAGTAAAGAATGTATAGTTAATGTATCTTTACTAGTGATTTTGCAGAAGATATGCATACATGCATGTTAATGATTCCCTTAGATATTGATGATTATAGTTAAGCTGTTGGGGTGGGTGTGTGATACAGGTTTTTGTTTTTGCTTTTTAATAATCCTGGCTATCATACAAATCAGTCTGTAGAGCAGACTGGCCTCAAACTAACATTTGCCTTCCTCTGCCTTCCAAGTGCTGGGATTAAAAGTGTGTGCAACCACTTCCAAAAACAATTAAGTTTTTAAAAATCTTAAAGTCTCTCAATTTTTTTCTGTTACCAGTTTTCCACTTATGAATACATAGAATTAAAAAGTCTCATGTGATTGTGATCACATAAAAGGTAAAACATGCAGAACTACTTTGTATTATCCTTTAAGTAAATGATACATTTCCTCAAACCCCCCAAACAGGGAGAAACTGGTATATTAGTTTCACTATATATTGAGTAAAAAGGGTGATTTTAGACATTATCTTTGCGCAATATACTCAATAAACACTGAATGAAATTCTGTTACAGACTTAAATACAGATACAGCAGTCAAGTAAGCTGACATGTTTCATAGGTCGTTTTACCTCTTTTATAGGATATATATATATATATATATATATATATATATATATATATATATATACACAATTTTATATGCAATATCATCATGGCCCACAATATTATGGTTTATCATGGTTCTTTGTCTGTACGTTAGAGCTCAGTAATTATTTATATCACTACCTAAATGTATTCTGTGCTCATGTACTTCGCTGTTGCTCTCACACATCTTTTAAGCAGGATCATACTCTGTGAGTTCTTCTCTCTTTTACATTTCACCCATCATTGGGATCCTGCAGCATCATCGTTCTGTGTCTGTATTATTGAGCTATCACAATTTTCTTCACCAGTTCTTAAAGCAGGAAGCTTACATTTTGATTTATATGTGTATAAATTTACCTTAAATTTTTTTTCAGAAATATGCTTGGCTTGGAGCTCATTGCAGAAGAGGCATTGGAAATAGTAAATGAGTCTGAGGTTGTACATAACTACAAAAAAGTGATCTTCTGGACACAACAGGGCAGCTACACATATGACCTAACATTGGTTGGATTTGCGACAGTATGTACAAAACCTGTGTGAACCCCAAACAGACCTTATTCCTGAGAGAGGATGGGGGTTATTCGTGACACCTCTCTACTAGAAGGAGAGCTATTAGTCTGTACTGTGAGAGGAAGGTACAGTTTTGTCTACGAGTAAAGTAGCATTTGATAACTCTACCATGCTCCAGTAGAAGACAACACATCCAAGAATATTTCAACAATATACATTGATTTTAATGGGTTTGCTTTTAACTACATAAAGTTTGGTGGCTGGGAATGAGGTGTTTTGAGGAAGAGTTGAGATATCAATATGATCAAAACATATTTGAAACATCTCAGACTAATAATAAGAATCATCCCTCAGTCAAAACGTGAGGCATTTGGGGTGAAATGAAAAAAAATTTAATGTATGAGGCAAAAAATAAAAATAATTCACACAGGGCAGAAAGTAATACTCTTGGTCCACCTATAGTGATGAAACTAATGAGGAGAAAAGTCAACTCAGAAAATATTAATGTATTCATAGAAAGATTTTGAGGGACAATGTTTAATACAGACAAACAAAATAAAATTTGAAAATATTAGAAAACCATAGAATCACCAATGACATAAAATCTACATTCTAGGAACTTAATACAAATGTGAAGAACAATCACAACTAAGTCTATCCAAGATACTTGTTTTCCAGAAGATCTGTCAGGATGATTAAATGAACCTCCAAAGATATCTGGAAGTTCCATCAAGATGAGATTTGAGATGACCTTGAATTCTGAAACTTTCACAATTGTGGAAAATTTATTAAAGCCATAGGCTAAAGGTATGGACAAATGTATTTCAGGTAGTAAAAGGGCAGACACATTTGGAGCTCTACCATTATGGAATGACAGGGCCAAGATGTGCTATAAATTTCTTAAAAGTCAGACTAGAACAGGTGGATTTCACACATAAAAGCTGGCCGATTTAAAGTTGAATCCTTATATCAGAATCAGGATGGATTGTTATCTGGATACTTCAATGGCCACTTTCTGGTAGAATTATTAAGATAGTACCTTAAACTATTTTATTTGAAAATTATGTGAGATAAAATTAATAAATAAGTTTTGACCTGCTACTGAACATGGTGGAAGCACATTATTATAATCTTGGCTTGCCAGGGAAGAGAGAAGAGGATTTTTAGTTTGAGGCCAACCTAAGCTACATGATGAGAACGTGTTTCAAAAGAACACAACAGGGATGTAGCAGCGTGGTGAAATTTGCATTGAGAGGACACAGAACCTCTCGTTTCCATCCTCAAACCTGTGGGGAAAAACAAAGAAGGAGCTGGAAAGTTTTTATATGCTTGTTTTTCTCTTACTTGGTATTAATCAGGAAAAATGCACGAATGCTTGTGGTATTGAAAGTTAATGTGAGGGGTTATGAGTTTTATGAGGAGGTAGACAACATTTAGGATGGTTTTGTAACCTCAGACTCTAACTGGTTTATGCCATGTGACCTTATAATAGATTAGGTCTTTTATCTGTATGTACTGCATACACACACACACACACACACACACACACCCCTCTGAACAATACACGTAAGCAAGTTTGCATTGGAATTCATGTCCACCTGTCTCAGAAAGACTGGAATATGTTTCTTTACTCCTACCAAAGAACATACTTAGTCAATTTCTATTCAAATATATTCCAAAATATCCCTAGAACAATAATAGAATGGCCAAATTAGTTAGAATATGTTAGGAGGAAATGTTTTAATAGGTAAACTGTGTCCTATAAATAAAATTTAAGGGAACATATTCTCTTTATCATTTTATCTCTGAGGATTACAAATAATTAAAAAAATAGATGCCTTATGGGATGGCACAAGAACAGTTGGAAAATGATGATATGCGCTAATCTGTCTGTCAACTTAGGGTCAGCCATATTACATATATCTCTTATTAATGAGCTCCTCCTTCTTTTAGAGTTCACTGAAGGAAAGCCTCGGCGGGTCTCGGTGGATGCTGCTCTCCTGCCATACATTCTAATCTTTTCTATAGCTTTGCTGTAAAGAAAGTTCCCTGGCTGTCCTGCCAAGTGTGTGAGCTTCTATTTCAGTTCCTTGAATAAGAAACCAAATGATTGGAAATACTAAGGCCAGACACAAAGGACTGAACAAAAAAGGAATAAGATAAATTTTATTTACAAATATTAATCTAGTGATATTAGCTTTGGATATCAAATTGTAAGTGCAGAAAACATTTGTAGAAATTGTTTTAAGACATGTGAATAACAGACAACCTAGAGATAAAAGTTACATAAAAGCATGTGCATTATTCAAGCACTTGGAAATGTGAAAGAGATTGGAAGCTACAACTGCAAACCTGGGCCCCAACCCAGAATGCTACATCAATATAGTAGCAAAAGTTTTAAAAATGTATGTATGTGTGGCTTAAAGCCATCATTTTAATGTCTTCTTTAAACAATGAAAATTATAAACAGCTATTTGGCAAAATACATAAAAATACATTCACAGTGATCAAAATAGATGGTTTTTCCAGGAAATAAAAGTGAGAGACAAAAAAGCAGTCATCAGGTTACATTTGGAAAGGAACTAGAATCACTGAGTTAGGAGAATTGGATGCATGCATTCCCCAACTAGCTAATTAATCAATCCTTGCCTCAACGTCTGTTATTAAAATTGGAAATAAGCTGACCAGAAAGGCTAAATCTGAAAGCAAAGCAAACACAGGAGTAAAAACTACATAATAATATAGAAAACTTTCATTAATAGAAGCAGTGATATAATGGGCAGTATTTGAACAAATCCCCCTTAGCTACAGAAGTTAGGCGTAATCAACCAAACCTCTGGAAATTTAGTATCTGGAAAAGAACATTGCAAATATAGAACCAGCTCATCATGACAACTGGGTAAATTCCCGTGAAAAGATAAGATCAAAAGTTGTGAGCAAGAGTCTTCAGTATCTGAATAGTTCCTGAGGTTGAGTCTTCCATAATATACTGGTGTAAAAAATGGTGAACACTTCTGATAAGGTGTATTTGAGAGTAACATGATTGGGCTGTTATTTCCTAGTGTATGATAGGGGATTTGGATCACATAGATTTTCACCATTTCCATGGAAGAATATTTGGTCTTTGACTTAAGGAGTTGAATCTTTTCAAGCTATTTCTTAGTCTCTATTATTCATCAGTTTTTAGGTGGAGTTTCAGAGGTTGATTAATATTTGAGTTGTGATCTGGGTCTGATGAGCAGAGTCAAACACAGTAGGACTGAGTTCTACTGAGTATTTTCTCCTAACCCAGAACATACAGAACTCCTTCCTCCTTTGTGGAGTATGTAGTTAGATGACCTGGACTTTGTTTAACTCCCTGAATTTAAAGCTCAAAGAATTTATCACTTGACCATAGATATTCATGGAAAATTGGTGGTGCAAAATTGTGAAAGGCACAACTAAATACAGAACTAAGAGTTTGCTTCAGTATTTTAAAACAGATTTAATTCAAGCTCCTAGGTTTTGTGGCTCGCTGATATTTCGTCTTATATCTTTTTCATTCTTGTCAGTGATTCAACACTTTTAAACCCTGGCTTCGTTTGCTAAAGGGTGGCAAATCATCCTAATTAGCATGTAAGTTGAAGGGTTGTAAGCCTTTTATTACATTGTTTATAGTCCAGCTTTGAAACACTGACATCTTTTATAAGCTTTCTTATTTTCACTCATTACATACTTCTACCATGAGTAAAAATGTTATAAGGAATTATTTTTCATACTCAAAATCAACTCTGATGAGTTAAGAAATGGTGCCAATTTGACATGCCATTTAGAGATTCTAAATTATCTTTTGTTAAACAATGCCCACAAATTGTTGCTTTTCTAATTTCCTGGAGAATGTTTTTATTACAATTGTTAGGATTTTTTAAATTTTTATTTTGATCTGAGTTTTCAATGCTAGGAAATCATTTTTGTAGATTATTAAATTTATAAAAAAATACATCACTACTTAGGATATAAATATGGTCATCAGAAATGAATAAGATATTCATGGACATTCAAGGTAAGTTGACAAAGAGAAGCAACTGTTGCCAAACCTGATGACCTGTGTTGATCTTTAGAACTCACATGATAAATAGAAAGAAATGACTAACTACTGAAAGTCGTTATCTGACCTACCTATACTGGGATATAGACATATCAACACACAAAAATATCTGTATTGGGACAGAGACATATCAACACACAAGAACATCTATACTGGTACATAGACATATCAACACACAGTAATTTAATCACTTACACATGAATAAATATGCTAAACAAACAAATGAATTAAAAATTTGATTATTCATGTCCTTATTAAATCATTTCTCAAATTTTTCAGATTAAAAGTGAGATAAAAATGCTTGTTATTTCTTGTCAAGTTTATTATATGGGCTCATCGCATTACTCAGGGAGCATATAATGTTGAAAGTTTCTCTGACCTTTTCCATTTTAATAAATCATGTGTTTGTGAACCCTATAATCATAGATGTAGGCAAATAAATCAATTTTCACTCAGAGAAAAGTGTATCTGAATAGAGCATCAAACCACCGGCATTTCACATTTTTTCTTCCTTTTAAACCTAGAGATCAATTATTAAAATCAAACTGAAAAACTCACCCATAGCTTATCAAATTGATAGCTAAAAGCTTGGCATATTGCAGAGAATTAAATAGATCTGTTAGACTTAGATTCTGACTTGAATGCACATTGAAGTACATTTTTAAACTTCAAAACAACATGAAATGCATTGCCTTTTCAGTGAAAATGTAATGGCTGTCAACTTTTGGATTTAAGGAGACATCTAACCTTCTATCATACTGAGCTTCATTTATTTGGGAAGGAGTAAGATTTGTAGAAATATTTAGCTGTACATTTTTCATCGTTATACTGAATTCTAACCTCTATTTCTCTTTTCAGCATGTTTTATCCCTTCTATTTCTAAACATTCTCAAACCTCTCTGTAGCACAGACTGTCTTCAAATACACCCTTCTTTGTATTATTAAGGAATGCAATGAACAAATTCAACTCTGAACTGATATATGAAGGGGGAGTTCTGTAGGTACAGCCAACTCACTCACATAGTTATGAGAAGGGCAAAATCAGTCCATGTCTGTGGGGAATGTCAGCTGCCAAGAATTTAGTTGCTGCAACTTTAGGTCAGATCTGATAGCCTGAACAGTTGACATCTGCAGCTTTCTCTGTGACAGAGTTAAAGGATAATCTGTTCTGTGACTTGATAGCTCCAAAATTATGGTACCTGCCTCTCCCATGCTTCCTGTGGAGTACACTCTGATGAACTAAATCACTTGATTTTAAACTTCCTGCCATGCTAAAGCATCATAAAAGTCAACCTTTACCAATGTTCTGGAGATTTTTACAAAATTCTTAAGGGTAACTGCTCGGAATTTGGGTTGGTGATGAAGGCTAGCTACTGCCCTCTGAAGAGTCCCTTCCCCCTTGCTAACTCTTTCCTAGTGGCTATGTCTTTTTTCCCTTCTCTCCACCCTCTCAATTAAGGAACATTCTCTCCAGACATCAGGATTCTTTTTCTTTCTTTTAAGATGCCATTATGTTTAGATCCCGATATAGTATGTTGCTTTTGTCTAATGTTCTTCCTCTCACACCAAGGCTTGATCATGGCTTTTTGGCTCTTTCATTCTAATAAACATTCCTGAAGAGAATTTATAGTTCAGCTTTCTTTGTAACACGCCAACTATTGCAGAGTTATTTTAAATATATTTATAAGGCTGATATCAGAAGCCCTGAGCAGTAGGGATGATACCAAGCTTTGTGGGATGGACCAGCTAGTTTACTGACAAGCAAATTTATTGATAAGCTATGGGAACAGCTACTCCTAAAATATGAATGTATGGCTTTATACTTGGAGAACTATCAAAGGGTTCTTAAATTCTTAAAACAATTTGATCATTAATTTCAGAGAATTATATACAATAAATTGTCAGTAAGACTTTCATTTCCTAGTGCTTTTTTCTGTTATAGAGGCAGATTGGAGAGTCTTCACTGGCTTTGTTCTGACACATCTCCTATAGACAAAGTTATTAATAATATATTTTCAAATGTGCAGCTTCATTCACACGGTATCCATTGCTCTTAGAGGCTCTTTAGCTTTTGCCCAAAAGTACTGAATACACCTGACAGGATGGATCAATTGAGTTAGCACTCATAATTCAGTAGAGTTAGCTAAATTCATTTTTTTCTTGACATCATTAGCCAGCTAAAGCACTTTCTTCAAAGACTGGGACCCTTTACATTCATTATAGATCCAAAGACACCCAGATGTCATGTTCTCTGACAACAATAGATGCCCTGAAGAGGACAAGAACCATATCTGCTGTGAAATTTGCGTATTTCTCACTAATGAAGTAGGTCTATATGTGAAAGAGCAGATAGAATTCATGTCTTTTATTAATAGAACTCTTTAACTTAAAAATAATGATGAGATATGAAGAATGAGTATATCTTAAATAGCCATGGAACATTTTTTAATTCTGTTATATTCAGCTATAAAGATATGACCAAGGATGGTAGATCAGTCCACTGGTACATAGAAGGAAGGAACATACAGTAAAATCTTGTTCCCTTATGTATTGATTTACTTTTGTTACCAAATGAAGTACTAGAATGGGGATAATGTATAAAGCAAAGGGTTTATCTGGACTCATGTCTTCAGAGTTTGAAATTTTAAACACCATAATCAATGCTAAGAGAAGCCCTGGGACTACATCAAACCAGGACAAAATAACATGTATAGATCTAGTCTCTCTGGGTTTGCTTAAGATGCAATCATAGATTCACTGATCTTATCTTATTCAGTTCCAAAGGGTCCAAAGTCTAAAAGGCTAAATCAAAATAGATTTTTATCTCTTGATAATATTAACATATGATTTAGGATATTAAGATTTTGCATGAGTATGAAGGACCAACCTCCATTAAATTCACAAAATTTATGAAAGCTTTTAAGAAACAGGCACGAAATATACTATCATGCCCATATGTTACTTACAAGCCCATCTTGTACTGAAAACGGCCTTTTATACCCTCTGGTAGTTCTCATTCTGTTTTTTTCCTAATCATATTCTTCCATATAGCCCATTAGAAGACCTCTAATGAGCTAAAATGACTTCATAAAAAATACTGCAGTACAATATACCAGAAAATAAATTATTCCACATTAGAATGCTTTTCCTCCTGTGATTAAATTCTCTCAAGGATGAAAGCCCACATGAAATTAAGCTCAAGGTCAAATTTTCTTTCCATGTTAATTTGAAGTTCAAAATGAGAATTAAAAAGGTGGCCTTTCTAATTTATTAACATTTTGTCATATTGTGTTTTCAACGATTTTCAAGGTTTGAGTGTATTTTTATTCTCTGTGTATAGTTTAAGCCTAAAGTCTTTGAACACGTATGGACATTTGTGTCACCAGGATCTGGTGCTTCCTGGTCATAACAGAGACTAAACGCTCTGCTGATTAAGAAGGACAGACCCAGGAAGCTTTGAAGTGCCCATTGTTTGTATGCTGTCAGTTCATGATTCTTCTCTGAAATACATTTGTGTGGTATTAAATTGTGTATAGGAGGGGATGAAAGGCCATCAAATTGAGTGCAAAGGAGCCATTCCCACCTTCTTTAAATTTTGGGATATTAACAAGAAGACATTTCAAAGTCCTTGGACCTTAATAAAGATATATTTCACATTCCTTTGTGTATATTTAAAATGCTCAGCTTATTTTCATTTGAGTCCCCGGTTTCTGGTACTACAGTGTCATGTAATCCAAACATTTGTTTTAGTTTAGGATTTATCCCCGGAGGTCTCCTCAGTTCAGTCTTCTGTTTTGATGTGTCCCACACTTATGCCTCAGAGAGCTAAAGAAAATCAACATTCCTGCCACATGCTCCTTCAAGCACTGTTTAATTTGTGTCTTGAAACTCCAATGCCATGGTGATAAATTACATAATTAATCAATGCAAAATCCAATTAATGACAGGCCATGCTATAAGGGCTGAATTCTGAGTATATGTACAAGTCACAGAAATCCAAATCCATCTGCCACAGTGTTTGCCATTCTCAGACTGTCGGTCACAGGATGCTCTGGCCCATATTGCCCTGCTTAGATAGACTTGGCATTTGTCCACTGAATATACAAGCTGAGCTTTAACATGAGGGCCTGCTAATTGGGGTTTCCGTTCTGCCCAGTTCCCGCAGCCGTTTAGCCCCAAAGAAAATCACACAGAGGTCTCCAGAAGATTATAAACTGATTGGCCCATTAGCTCAGGCTTCTTATTAGCTCTTGTAGCTTACATTAACCCATTATTCTTATCGATGTTAGCCACATGACTCAGTACCTTTTTCAGCGGGACAGGTCATATCCTGCTGAAAGAGCATCCTTCTTCCCAGAATTCTCCTGTTCTCATAGTCTCACCTTTACTTCCTGTCTGGTTGTTCCACCTATACATCCTGCCTGGCCAATCAGCACTTATTTAAAATATAATTTGACAGAATACAGACAATTCTCCCATACCACTGACCCACACTTCTGTTTAGACAGAAGTGAGGGGTCCTGCTGCTTCACACACATTCCTGTAGACATGTGTAGTGTTAAAACAAAACACTGTTTTTGTTCTTTTTTTGTGTTAATATGATGATTTTTTATTGATAATTATTAAGCTCTACATTTTTCTCTGCTCCCCTCCCTGCCTCCCCCCTCCTCCCTTCAATCCTCCTCCAAGGTCCCCATGCTCCCAATTTACTCAGGAGATCTTTGTCTTTTTCTTCTTTCTACTTCCCATGTAGATTATATCTATGTAAGTCTCTCTTAGTGTCTGCATTGTTGTCTAAATTCTCTGGGATTGTGGTTTGTAGGCTGGCTTTCTTTGCTTTATGTTTAAAAACCACCTATGAATATGTTTTTGTTCTTATCGACCTTTACACCAACGTAAGTTGATGTGGGATTCTCCTCTGTATGCAGTGAATACCATTGGTTAATAAAGAAACTGGCTTGACCTGATAGGGTATAGTAGAGCTAGGTGGGGAAAACTAAACTGAATTCTGGGAGAGGGAAGGCAGAGTTTAGAGAAGCCATGGAGCCACCAGAGACAGATATGCTGAAATTTTGCCTGTAAGTCACTGCAATGAGGCAATACACAGATTATTAGAAATGGGTTAAATTAATATGTAAGAGTTAGCCAGTGAACTAATGTACCAAGCATTGATTTAATTAATACAGTTTCTTAGTGGTTATTTGGGAGTCTGGGCAGCCAGGAAACGAATAAGCGGTGTCCTACAACAGTAAGTTAAAACATCACACTACAAAACTCAGCCTCATTTACAAGATGCTCTAGACTCTGCTTGCACAACTCAATATCAAGCTGCATCAACCTATACCTAAGACTCCAGGTTTATTTTTCCATCATTTTACCATATGGCTCTGTCCTCATACAGCCTTATCTTTTTAAAACAAATAATGACTCATAAAAGAAGAGGCATAAGAGTGTAGCTAAGTCCTAACACTAAATTCTCTGTGGCTTCCAGCTATAGTTTAAAGTTCAAGATTGTAGTAGTTAAAAGGCAACTGCACAACAGAAAAGTATTCAGTGTCAATATTGAACCCCTGAAACTTTCCGGGCAAAGCAACAATTTCTGCTACGGTAACTATAGCAACAACTGAATTGCTTTTCTTAGATCAGTGACACCAACACTGAATGCCCCTTTCTTGGGATCAACAAAGCTTCTGTCAAAACTATTTGACCCATGCACTTCTCTCCTATAAATTCCAGAGTCTTAAGCAGTGTACATGTTGATAATGCTTCCACTAGTACCTTCTCCAAACTGCACAGTCCACCCTATCCTTTGGGGCCCCTTCCCTATAAATCGTAAAACATATATAATGAAAGTAATATCAAATTAACGTATTAGTCTTGGCTGGCTTTGAGACATTTGTGAGCTTCTGATTAAAAAAAACCTGCAGAATTATTCAAGCACCCCACCTGGGTACCATCCATGTGAAGCCCCCAGGCATCTCCCCATTGGACAGAGCCCTGATTTCTAAGCTTCTTTTGGTTGGAAGACAATCAGAAGATCTGCTCTCTGCAGGCAATAAGCTTCACGTAGAATAGCACAGAGACCACACGTGTTGTGAGAGGAAGATGGAATGGGGGGTGAAGTGGCACACAGAGCAGAATCCCTTCCCTAGGAAGAAAGTATCAGTGGTTGGAATAAGTGTTCCCTTTAATAAAATGAGAAAAAAAGTGTCACAGATTAGATTTTACACACTGCCACGTCCAAAATAGGAGACCTCATTTGACATCCTCTACTTTCCCAAGGTGCTGTCACTCATAAAAGATTTCAAATCGATTAAAGCGAGGGTAAACTCACATTCATGGGCTTGTACCTACAATATTGTTTTGTTGGGAGCTTGATATTCAGATAGGTAAGAAGCAGAACGGTATTTCCATGAATAAACGATGAAGACAATTTATGGTAAGATGTGTATTTCCATATGATATTTTAAATCACAACACAGAAGTATGTGGTGAACCCAATAAGGATATTGACTTATGAGAGTCCTGAAATGAAGTGGAAACTTCAAAGGAAGCATGAGAGCCACATATTTGCAATGATCATTTACAATGAGTCCAGCGTGATGGCTTAGCTAGGGAAAGGGTTTGCTGACAAGCATGAGGACCTGATTTCAATTTTACTCCATAGGCTCACTGTGTAGTGAGAGGAGAGAACAGACACCTACAAATTTTCTTCTGGCCTCCACACTAACAGTATGACAGCCACATTCACAAACACACACTCAGACATACAGAAATTTCTACAAATTTTCTTCTGGCCTCCACACTAACAGTATGACGGCCACATTCACAAACACACACTCAGACATACAGAAATAAATTGACTTTTTTTCAAAAATTAAAATTACTCTATGACATGTAACAATTATGTACAGAAGCCAATAGATTCACCAAACAAAATTCAAGCATGTGGGTGGGAGGTTAATATTTTTTATAAGTGTAAGTCCCATAGTTATTCTTTGAAATAATGGAAAAATAAAAGAGCATGGAATCAGGTCAAAGATTTCATGGATCACTCTAAATATCTTATGAATGACACACAGGTTAATTGATGCTCAATACATATTACATCAAAGTCATTCCAACCAAGACTTTCACAGGCATTCTCTGAGACACAAATCACATGCTTTTTTGCATTTCCCATGTAATATTTGTATGAATGAAATTTCTGCCTCATTCTGTAGCTTAAAATTATAGGCTTATTGCTACTTTATATATATAAGCCATATATTCGACCAATCATATAACACGTCTAAATGATCCTATATGATAAAATAATTAAGGTCTAATATGATATTATAATAAAAACATTTTAGAAACTTTGCTGAAATGTCAAGATTAGAAAATATGATAATTTAAAATTGATGTTTCTCCTTCATTTGTATGTCCATTTCAAACAATTTGCAGGCACAGAATAATTTATGATGTTTACATATCTTATCAATGTGTATGTTCTTATGATATTTTCTAATAAAAGCATGTGGGCTAGAGAAGTGAGCTTTTGTAATTTCATAAGCACTTCAGTGACTTTACAAGGCTAAGAAAAAATAACAAAGAGAATAGCATTTTAATTTGCCAAAGAGAGTGATAACCAAGTAGTTGTCTTCTGGCCGAGATTAGGAAATCTGGCAGACTTTTCATAGAACAGTGACATTTATAAACAGAGTGGGATTTTTCTGCATCCTATAACACCAGAGCTCCTTCAAGAAAGCACACAGGGGAAAAATGCTCTCTGTGACTCTTCAGCCCAGCCCTTGGAAGGAACTTGACAGGATCCTTTGCTTTCACATGCATTGATTTTCATGTTTATATTCTGTAGCTAGGCCATCTTAGAGACATGGAAGGAATCAATATTGACATCGATCATGCAACAAATGTTTACTGAAGCATTAAAGCAACAAAGGAAGGGAAAACGGCAAAGAAATTGGCCCAAAAGATAAAAGAGGACCTTAGCTCCCAAGACGCTTTAACTACGTATGGAAATTAGAAGACGGGGGCAGGGGGCATGGAATTGGCAGACTAGAGGGCTCAAGCTTTTCAGAGTCATGTGCTTCTCCAACCCAGGCACGTTACTATGGAGCATGAGGTAGTTCGAGGTCAGGAAGCAAAAGTTGGTCAATGCAAAACTATTTCCTCCTGCGTTTTAAATGTTATTTTATCTGGGCAAGGGCATCTGGTGGCTTTTCCCTTACAGATGAAGTAGTAATCATCATGACTGATGATCTCTGAGATCCTGTGTTCTATGGAGGAGTAGTAAAGACCTGCCAGACTTGGTTTGTATGGCAGAGAAAGAATCATTATCACGAAAGCTGCATGTCCTAACAAATATGTTCATATAAACCCGTGAAAAAAGAAAACCTAAAGAAAGTCTGTGATTGGTGTGCGTTACTTTATGTGTCCCTTCTCTAAGCTAGATGTTGCTCAAACACAACCTTCTCATGTTCAAAGCAACTAAACAATGGAGCTTAATTTTAGCAACATTTACCAAATCCCAAGAATTGAAACATTTATTGATCATTTTAACCCACTGCAATCAGACCAAATGCTGCATCCTCAAAAAGTGGAAAAACTTTTATTAAGTTTTAGACATTATAATGAATCAAGAAAACATAAGAGGATATAGTACCAGGGACTTTTGAGTTACCTGATGCCTTTATTACCTCCATTCCATCCAGAGTGGAACTAAATAACATATCAAATTCTAGTTGTATTTGTGTTGTATTTTATTCATGATAAAATGATTTATTTCATCATGAGTGCTAAAGTTATGTTAAGGAAATAACTTATGGAACAGTCTGTACTACATTTCACAGGTGTGAGTATGAATGTGTGCTTATGTGTATGAGTTCGTGTGTGCATATTTATGCCTGTATGTATGTATGTATGTATGTATGTATGTATGTATGTATGTATGTGTTTTTGAATATATATGTGTTTTGGATTTATGTGTATGTGTGCAAATATGTACATGTGTATGTGTGTGTTTCAGTGTATATATGCACTAATTTGTATATGTGTATATGCATGTGCATATAAATATGTATGTACATATGTATGCACTCACATATAGCTTGTTTAACATTCACACATTCCTTTTGGAGTGGTTTCAAAATGTTGAAAAAGTAGTTTAGTGAAAAAATTGCCATCATATTAAATCTGATCATGGTCCTAAGTAAATAAGAGCAGACTGTGTAACTGATAACACCCCTTTTACTCACTACAGTAGTTATTATTATAGCCAGTCCCTAACAATTTGATGTTCCAAAATCTTCTCCACAGCTCTGGAGGTCAAAAATCCAGGATTCTATGTCAGCATAGCAGTGTTTCTACTGGAAGTGAGAGAGAAGTTGTTCCCTTGCATACTAAAATGACACACTCATTCTCTTGTTACTGGGTCCCTATTTTAGCCTTGAGGACCCACATCTCCACCCGCTTACATCTTACAAGTTTTGCCTACATATTTTTACTTCCTTGCTGTTCTGTAGAAAGACCTTTAGGGGGCGCTGTGGCCATATTACTAGTTTTCCATGTGCTGTGACCAAATGTCAAACAGAAACCACCTAAGTGAGAGTGGGTTTATTTTGGCTTATAGTTTGAGGGACGCATTCTATTATTGAGGGAAAGGGATGATGGTAGGAACAGGAGGCAGGTGGCTGGCCCCATGCAATGGATGTTCAGGAAGCAGAGATGAAGGCTGAAGCTCAACTTACCTTCTCCTTTGCTTTAAGTCTGAGAAGCCAAGGATGCATGATATGACCAACATTTATACTGAGTATCCCCTTAGCCTAAACTAGAAAATTTCTTAGGGATGTTCCCTGATGTGTAGTTAATAATTTTTCAGGTCCAAGCATATAGACAATCAAGAATAACCACCATGGGGCCCTTGTCCAAGGACCCAGGAAATCTCTACATCTTAAGAGCCTTAACTAAGTCACAGGGTAAAAGTGCATCTTACTAGCTAATGAGACTTACCAGATCAAAAAATTAGAGAGAGAGGGGTGAGATAGATAGATAGATAGATAGATAGATAGACAGATAGGCCCGTCACTCAGTTTTCTCTATTAATTACTCAAATCGATGCCTATATGACAGCAACTTCGGCCCTGCAAGTTCACAGATAATCATGCAATCATCTATGATGGGATCCAAGAGAGGCAGGAAAAAGGTCAGTGAGAGCCTTTCATTAAGGGACTGCACAACAGGAAGAAGAAGTGGACAGAGCTCTCAGGATACTTCCTGATAAAGTTGCCCATTCATCTTAGTTGTATGAATGCAATTCACATTTTAGGGCTGCCATCACCCCAGGACCATAGCAAATCACAATAAATGTAATGAAACAGTATGGCCAAAGGAAGTAGCAACCATCTGTCCAATCAAGTTCTATTCCCTTGGTCCAGTTGCTTTATTAAATCTAGATCCTTTTGATTACAGAAGCTTGGCTATAGGATTATTAGAGATGACCACATGGCCATCTCTAATGTCCTATAGTACAAATCCTCCAAGAGCATCTCTTTTAAATTTCTCAAGGTGAATATAAATTATACATATTTATGATACAAAGTAAAGAGCTGTATAAAGTCAGAGTATGAAATTCCCTTATTTCCCTTGGTCCTTCCTCCAGTATCTAGAGAAAAATTAGTTTACATGATGTTGTGAATACTGCGCATAATTCCTTCTTTGTGTATATTTCAGAGATACTTAAGTTCTAAAAAGTGTATAGTATTTGCTCCACTTAGAATCTTACATTTTATAGCACTTGATCCTGAACATACTTTTTTCAGACATGTTTACATATACATTCTACCTAATGAACTTCCATTATATGACTAAGAAAATGAACCTTATTCCTTTACCAGCTTTCATCACTGGATATCACTGCATAAAATTTGTACTTAGTTGTGGAATATTTTCTTTGTGTTTGCTTTCACAATAAAATAAATTCAGTAATTATGTTGTATAGGCATGGACATTTTGAGAAATGTATCCATAGGTGACTTTGTTGTTGTGGAAGTGACTAGCTTGTGCTTAGGCCAATCAGCATGTTACATGTTCTCATTACTCTCACTAGAAATGGGAACAGGTATGTGAGTCTATTGATCGAGCAACCCAACATGCTATTTCATAGTAAAGTTCTTTTACCTAAGGAGGATTTTAACCTAAGCTGATAATAACTGCAAAGTATAGGAGTATATTGTCATAGTCAAGTAACATGGCAGTTCATAGATACTTATATGGACCATGCTTTTAAAATTGGCAGAACAAGTTTGTTTATACCTGTGTTATTTACACATGTGAGCAAAGCATAATATCTCATCATAATATGCCAGCAGATAAGAGAAATTTTTAGTATTCTGAGTCTTAGAAGATCACTACTGTGTATCCACAAAGCTTGTCACTGTAACACGTGGTACATGATTATAGGATGTATGTGAGAAGCTGGTCACTGAAACACATGGTCATGATTATAAGGATGTATGTAAGAAGCTGGTCACTGAAAATCGTGGTACACGATTATAAGGATGTAAACAGGGTTAGCAACTGATTGGAATTGCTATTCCAGTCCTAGAGATATGTTCAGTGGGCACAAGGACTCTCCTACTAAAGGAAGAAGGACTTGATTTTATATTCTGATATACACATAAAAAGCCAAACAATAGATAGATACATATATACATACACACATACATACATAATACATATATACATACATACATACACACACACACAAAAGAATATGTGAGTGTACTTGCACACAAAATGCACAAATAAAAATGAAAGAGTTGAGGTTCTATTAGAACCATTTTTGTGGGAACAAACGGGCTTCACAGGCTCAGAGGCGGAGCTTGTTAGAAGTTACATATCCATTTACCGAACACAGTGCTCTTCTCCTTCTTATGAAGGCCTTGGGAAGAGAATACCTCAGTCTGGGATGAAGACATGCAAGTAACTCAGGATTCTTTGCTGTTTGATGTTTCTATATATTTGAGATTGTATTTTAATTGCAAGATTCTTCTTTTCCCTTTATCCCCTCTGAACATATACCTCGCCCTGTTCTCCTTCAAATTCAGGGCCTTTTGTTCATCAATTGCTATTCCACTGATATATGTATCTGTAGATATACTCCCACTTATAACCTATGCAGTGTGAATAATTTTATTTGTACGCATGTTTTTAGGGCTCCCACACCTAAGGCTCACTGGGAAAGGAGGCACATATTTTGTAAAACTTGACAGTCTGAAAAGTGTGAGATTGTGTCCTAGCAACACAAGCTACACTTGTAAAGTCTCACTAAGATGACTGTTCCAACTTGACCTGAACAGGGACACCAAGAGCGCAGCAAACTACACGATCCCTTAACCCTACACAAGGAATTACAGGCAATTTAGTAAGGCTGGGGGTCAGAAAGTGGCTTTTCCCTGGGAATAACATACTAATTGGTTATCTTTGCCTAATAATCATAAGTATTTTTCATTGGTTTGCCTTTTATTTTGCTTTGTTTACATTTTTGTTTTGCTTGTTTCTCCTCTAGAATGGAGGGAAAAGGTGCTGAGTTACCAGCGTTGGAAGAGGACTGTGAGGGCAGGGAAGACTTTAAGAATACCATGGGATTGTATCCTCTCCTCTGCTAGGAAAGAAATGCTCTAATAGCCCAATCATGAGCACCTTAGGTTTATGAGTTACAATTTCTCCCAGGCTCACAGTTAATTAGCTCTCAAAGTTTCATAAGTCTTTAGCTGATGCACCCCTAAGGCTCTCCACCATGATTTCAATTATGTCACATTTTAGTGAAAACCTGGCTCTGGTCCTCTTATGTTGTTATGTCCCTTCACCATCTAAAGGATGTGGGTGGAGCTTGCTCCAGGTATCCTCCTTCCCAGCTGCAAAAATCAGCCAGCTTTCATTTTCTTCCCTATGATGTTCACATAATAGATAAGAGGTTGAGCAAAGAATTATCCAGAAAACAAATTAGGTTCAGAAGATTGTGTGTTAAAAGAATCCATCTTTCTTTTGTATTCGGCTATACATTTTTCCACTCCTTTCCTCCCCTTCCCCTTCTACAGTCTTCTGTGACCCCCATGCTCCCAATTTACTCAGGAGATTTTTTACTTTTTCTCAATTTTTATGTAGATCCATGCAAGACTGTCTCAGACGTCCTCTTTGTTGTCTAGGTTGTCTGGGGTTGTGAACTGTAGGTTTGCTTTTCTTGGAGTTAGTTTATTCAGTATATGAACACATGGTAGAAGTCTAGAAATGGGCACAGCATATGACACAATTATAATGGCAACATTTACAGTCTATTCAGTGTCTTGGGGATTCCTCAGTGGGAAAAAGCTGTAAATGCAGAATTGAAAGTTTGGGTGTGCTCCCTAGGGCTTAAGACCAGTGTTGTGCTGTAGCAGAGATGTTTTTTAACTCTTGGTATTCTAGAGTCAGAGAAACCTGTTGTCTTCTGGATGTCTTACTACCATGGTCTCCAGGCAGAGAGATCTTTTTGATCTGTTGGAAATGGCAGATAGCTCTGCTTCTTCAGCAAAACTCTTCTGAGTTCTTGATAAAATGCAAAGCAGGACCCAGACATGGCTCTTAAGCTAAGTTCCCATTTTTCTTTGGCTATGGGTTTGATATGGAAATTCCCTTTTTAAATCAAATGTACATCCTATGTTAAAGAATAAATTTATGGACTGAGCTGGTTAGATGTAGGAATATATATGTTCATACATATATGCATACAACAGCAATCAGTTAAAAAGAGGCCATTAATTTGAAGGAAAGTAGGGAGGGATATGCAAGAAGGTTTTAAAGTAGGAAAGGAAAGGGAAATAGAGTAATTATATTAATCATAATTTTTAAAGCTATAAAAAATACATATGCAGAGAAAATTCCAAGCCAGTCATCTGAAGGGCTGTGATCTAACACGATGAACAAGCTACCACTAGGTTTTCACATTGGCTGGTGTATCCAAAATATATCATATACTAAATACTGGCCTTTACTTTTAGATAATTTGATATGAATCTTGGCAATAAAGAATCAATTGATGTTTAAAAATGTTTAAAAAATACTATCCTCCTTCTCCAGAAATTATCTTGATAGGTTTTGCGTCTCCCACATCCCTGACCACAACAAACTACAGTTACTAACATTTGATCTAATAGTGGTTATAGATAATAGTCAAATACTTCAGGAAACATCTCAAATGCATATTCTGAGGGAAATTTGCCATAAGAGACCATCCTTTCATTAGGAATTAGTCCCTTGTGTTTTCTAAGGAGAATCATAATTCCACCTCCACCTGGTATCGGGGACCAGCCTCGACAAAAATATGACTTGCTAGTGTAGAGTCATGGGGATTTAGAAAATATTAGTAAAGAAGGTGAAGATATAAAAGAAAATAATAAAATGGAGAAACATATAGGATAGTATTAGGAGGGAATTCCAGTGAGTACTGAAATTTGCCCACATTTAATTTCCAATTGCTTTAAATACCCCTGATTCCAAAAGGTAGGAGTAAAACAAAAACCTGCATTAATATGATACAAGGAAATGAACATACCAATTGATGGTTGCTTGCTCCATCCATAGTTAAACATTCTGTTGCTAGAACAAAACAAGTCACACTTATATCCTGGACCAAAACCTTCTGTAGGCAAACTGCTCCCTGGGTGGAATCCAAAGTTATTGCCTTAAGGGAACTGGAACTTAGTCAGATCCACAGACTTTTGTTTGAGGTAGAAACTTTTCTACTTCTCTGTTCTTGAAATGCAAGGTCTGGCTATTAGCCACAGCTATTGACAATAACCTTGAGAGAGCAGAGCTCCCTGATCTAAATCTAAGTGGGATCTTTGTTTGAGATAGAAGCACAATAACTTTGAAGGAACTAGAGGTAAGTTCCAACTTTCTTACCTTTGGTCAACAGGGAAGCAAGGTCATAGTTTTGAGCCTCCACAACCTGGAACAACTCATGTATATATCATGTCTCTGGCAGGTGTGTTGAGGGTAATACCCTCATGATGCAGCCAAAGGTAAATTGTACATTAGTTATTTGTATGTTTTCCTGTTTCTAAATCAATGTTTTGAGACAGGTGGATAGATCATTCTACTTGGCTGTCTTAGCTCTGATGGCTAATGGTATTTGTTTGGAAGAATATGATTTAGTTGGTGTGAAAGGCTGAAATTAACCTTGCAAATAGGCCCAGTCTGCTACCCTGGAACAGGAGCTGATATTGCCTTTAATGTGCTATATGAAAACATCAAAGCAGACTGATCCTAATGCCTGGCAGTAACAATAATGCGGGTGGGAAGTAGTTTAGCTCTAGAGTAGTAATTACAAGTTCATAGACCAACATCAGAAAAACTATTAAAGAAATGAGAATGGCAAGATAGTGGCATGTGTATGTGTGGGGAAGGTACAGTTGACTTACTTATTCCTGGCCATGAGAAGCAACGTCTTCACATTTAGAGAAAATACTTTGTTATTTCTTCATAGTCTAGAATTTCTGAGCAAAAATATACCAGTAGCCTAGATTTTAAAACGTTTACTTGTCAAACATGCTTTACCTGTTGGAGACCTCCAAATTGAACCAATTATTTTTGTTTATTTATTCATTTTGTTTGTTTATTTGTTTACTCTTTTACTGAAGTGATTCAGACAGTTTGGGAGACCTCTCTTACTTTCCCAGAAAGGATTTCTTTCCAGCAGGAAAATGAGGACTCTTCTACAAAAAAAATGGGACAGACTGCCCTGCAGCAGTTTCCTCTTGAGCCCTGAAGACCATAATTTCAGCCCTTTTTATTGTGGGACAACTCTTGGACAGTGTATTTGTCCTCATGTTCCTTGAAAAAGGGAGAAAGGCAAGGCAAGCCTTGCCCACTGCTATGAAAAGAAGTTGGAGCTATGATAATAGTATTTTTTGCATGCTTTCAGGATACAATTTAAAGACTTAGGTGTCAAAATCTTTTCATTCTGTTAGCCGAATCTGGATATGTCTTCTCTGGTGAAGAGCCATCTTAAACTTCCTGATATCTGAAAAAAAGGTCTTAATATGCATCCATCCTAGATTTTGTTTTCTTTCTCTTTTTTATTGTTTTTCATTTTTATCTATTTATGTATTAATTGGTTAATTATTATTATTTTTTTTGAGACAGAGTTTCACTGTGTTGTGTAGCTCTGGCTGTCCTGTATCTCACTCTGTAGACCAGAACAGCCTCAAACTTTGGCTTCTGAGTCCTGGGACTTAAGGCCTGGGCCACTGCCTGCCTACAGATTTTTGTTTTCAGCTTTAAGTCCTCCTGAGAAATTTTTGCTATGTGGAAAACCTGTAAGAACCATTTTTTATATTGCAAACTACCAAGACTCTGAACAATCTAATTGAAAGTGAAGGCTAATTCATTACTTCAATTTCTCTTGGCAATGTCTCATGACCCACTACTAACAGAAGCTGACTGATCTCTTATTACTTAGTCATTTGAGTCTTCTTTCTTGGTGGCTCCAGCTTCAGAGACTCATTGCCACACTTCTTAAGGACAAAGCTTACAGAGTTAACTTCCTGTATTCTTTAAATGAAAGCAAGCCCCTAGTCATAACTGAGATACATGAAGGAAGCAAATCCATTCTGTTGATGGGAAAGTGGTGTGGTAGAAGTTTATAGCCACATTTACAGACTCGATGAATTGTCTATAGTATCTTTAGTTTTTCCTTTAAAATAAAATAGCTTGCTACAATTATTATTACCTATCATGATGCTTTTGCTTTTGAATGATCTGTATTATTTCTTTTTGTGATACCAAAATTGAACAGAATTTCATTGACAAACAAAAGGTCTAGTTTGGGGCTGATTGGAGAAAAGGATATACTATGTGACACACCATTCCCAATGCCACCAGGGTGACTGAAGAGGCAGGAAAGAAAGAGAAGTAAAGAGGTTTTGTTGTTGTTGTGTTTTGTTTGTTGGTTGGCTTGCTAATTTGTTTTTTCTTGTCTTTCTTTCTTTGCTTGATTGTTTTGTTTTGGCTTATTTTTATTTTTTAAAAATTTCTTTTGGGGGTGATGCTGCATGGGTGAGAAGAGGAAATGAGAGGACTGGACGGAGAATAAAATTAGGGTGCATGATGTGAAATCCCCAAAGAATCAATAAAGAAATGATGTTTCTTAAAACAAAACAAAAACTGTTACACTTTGCAATACGAATCACGTTGTCTCGTCTAACTCTTTAAATAATGCATGCATATCATATATTCTTTCTTCTCTACCTATATACAGTTCATGGCAGAAAGTCTTCATCTTGCCTAGAAAAAAATAATGGTTATTTAAGTTTTTATCTTTCTTTTTGCTATAAAGACTGGGCATTCTTTCCATATTAGTTTGAGTTCTTTTTTATGCAATGATTTATTTTCACCATTCATTCTTATTTTGAGTTTTGTTGTTGTGTTGTTGAGGTTGGGGTCTACTTCATTCTCTCTTTCTCTCTCTCTCTCTCTCTCTCTCTCTCTCTCTCTCTCTCTCTCTCTCTCTCTGTCTGTCTCTTTGTCCCTAAGTCTCTCTGTGGGTGTTTATGTGCTTACCTTATAAGGTATATGCAAAATGCAGGTTTAAAAATTATTGCATTTTCTGAACATATACTAAGTAGTAGGCAAACAGTAACTAATGTTATTTTCTTAATTGGAAAGTTGACATTTAAATCTCATTAATACCTGAAATTTTTGTTTTGCAACAAAAATAATTTTTAGGAACCTTGAGTAGCTTTATAATTAAAATTAAATAACAAGAATGTTTCTAGTTGTGTTCAATGTATCCTGAGATAGTAAGCCTCTCAAAAGTGAAAACGATGTATTTCTTTTTCAATAGAAACTGAAAAGTTGCACTGGTGTATCTTACAATCCCCATGGTTTACTAGCTGTGGCAGAATACTATGAGTTCAAGGACAGCTAGGGCTACTTAGTGAGCCTGTTCATCTCAAACTCAGGGTCAAAGGATGAAGCTCAATAGCAAAGTACTCTCCTAGCAGGCTATAAAGCCTTAGCTTTGATTTCAACTTCAAACCTGAAGCATTGGTATTCAAGTTCAAGAGGTGCTTATTTTATTTACTTTTATATTAGCAATATCAGTCAGATAATATTTATGCCTAATCACTCATATTTTAATATGTGTGTTGTTTATATATCAGCAAATACGTATTAAATTCTGTCCAACTCCATGACAAATAATGTACAATACAAGATACCAATCCATGAGAAATAAATTCTCTTGCTTAACAAACTAAACTAACTTCCTGGAAGCAACATAGATTAGATAAAGGTGAACCATCATCTTGATTACACGAACTCATTCAACTAAAGTCATAGATTCATTTCTAACGTAAACATTAAATGGCATTTCAAATGTCACGAAACATTTTAGTTGAGAAACACCCTCTTACATTAGAATTGTATTTCTTGTCCTTAAAGCATCTTTCTTTGCTTTAAGTACAGAAAAAAAAGCACGCCATCATTTCTTAGAGCACCAGAAAAGAAAAAATATTTTCATTTCCTGTCATGTTCTTCAATTTTCAGAAGCCAATGGAGTTTGCATAATCTGGAAGACTATTGTCTATCATGCTAGATTTTAAGCTTTACATATAATCATAGAAATTATATATGTGTGTTATTAATATTATATCATTATATAATGTACAAACAACATATATTTTATTAACTATAATATGTATTGCATAGTATAATATATAAGAATGTGAATATATATGAAACTGCAAAAGTAGTCTTATTCTTATTTCACATTGCCTATCCTATCATAAACATAAAATAACCTTTATTTCCTCATGTCTATGGTTTATTATTACTTACTTCAAGTCTACATGTGTCATTTTAGGGGGCTTATTTTAGTATCATGATCATTCTTACCTCCTATTTCTATATATTTCTGGTTTTACCTTACCCTTCTCCATAAACATCTCATCTGTCCATATCTCCTTGTGATCCACCAATACTAATTGGGACCACTTACGTGATTCATTTTGGAGCTATCAGAGGCTCAACAGCTAAAGACAGTGATTTCCTTTCTTCCCAAATCAAAAGATGCATAAGTACTTCAGTGATAAAAGATGGGGTTTGGTGAATTTCTTCTTCTCCCTCCACTGACTGGGATAGGGCTATTCTTACGTGGGCTCAGTGCATGTAGCTGTGGTTGATGTTGATTAATGATTATGTTGATTGTGTCTAGACTATGGAAGTGTGTATCTTAGTGTCTCCCTATCTTCCAGCTCTTAATTTTTCTTCTCTTACTCTACAACATCTCTTGAGTATTGGAAGGAGTGTTTTAAGTAACAACTTTAAGGCTGGGCACACAGCTGTGGTTTATTTTCTTCTCCTTATGCATCACGAGGCTTTGTATACTCCACTGTTTGTTGTTAAAAGAGACTTCTCAGATTCGTTCCTGGAACATAGGTATTTACAGGGCAGTTTGTTGCTATTTCGATTAACAATCAGAAATATTTCTCTCATGGGCCTACTACCTCCTAATACCTGCCTTGTCAAGTAGGCCTGGGGTACCAGACACTGATCGCCATCATCAACCATAGGGTGAATCTTGACTCCATTCAGGAAGAAGTTGGCTACCATCTCCCTACACACATACACAGCAGTCAAACTGCCATTGTTTAGGAGGGCATATAGTTTTTCATAGTCTCTTTATATTCCCAAATCTTGGTTAATCCTCCTCAATCTCCCACCATCTAAGGCCTCAATCTCCCTCCCATCTCCCTCACTGTCGAAGCATTTTCACCCACATTATTTTCCTTCGATTTTTTTTTAAATTTTTTAAAACATATTTATACAACCTCATCTTCTTTCCTTGTTCTGTGGCTTGCTCAAGCACTGTAGACATACCAATGTTAAGAATTTAATCTAGAATACTTATATGAAAAGAACACACAGTGTTTGTCATTGGGGGCCTGGCTTACTTTACATGGAATATTGTTTTTTCAATTCCATTCATTTCTCTGAATTTTTTATTATTTTCTTTATAGGTAAATACTGTTCTACTATATACATGCACGGAACCTTAATTATCACTTATCAATTGTTGAAAACCTAGGCTACCTCCATTTTCAGGCTATGCCCTAGAATACAGTAGCAATGAGGATGGATGGGCAGGTGTGTATCACTGTTACAGGAAATGAAGTCCTTTGTGTACATGCCTAGGAATGATGCAGCTGGGTCACATGGTAGTTTTATTTGTAGTGTTCTGAGAAATGTCCAGACTGTTTTCCAAAGTGACTATTCTAGCTTACATTCCCAGTAACACTGTATACTAGTTTTCCTTTTCCCCACATTGTGCCAGTATTCCTTGCTACAGTATTCTTATTGTTAGTCATTCTGAGCAGTCTGAGAGAAAGCCTTGGCATGCATCTCTCTAGCTAAGGATATTGAACAATTTCAAACCTGTTTCACAGTCAGCTACATTTCTTTTTGCAGAATTTTCTGTTTCATTGTGTAATTATGTTTTAATTGGAATATTTGCTTTCTTGAGTCCTTTGTAAATTCTAAACACTAATCCCTGTCAGATATATAACTGGCAAAGACTTTCTCCAATTCTTTCTACTGTGTATTTATCTAATGAACATTTAATGAACAGCTTCCTTTACTGTGAAGAAGCTTTTTAATTTATTGAGAACTTGTTTGAAGATTGTTGGTTTTATTTCCTGTGCTAATGGAGTCCAGTTCAGAAAATCGTAATATATTGAAGTGTACTCCCTCTGTATTATTCCTTGAGCAATGTCCATATTACAAACTATTAATTCAATAGCTGTAGATTATTAAAGAGAAATTGAAAGCATAGTACTATTAAACATCGTGCAAATCTAGAAAAGGAAGGAATTTTAATCTATTAATGATCATTACTGGCCTGACAAATTCTCCCAAAATTTAGCAGCTAACAATAAGATGCATTTGTTATTATCACATTGCTCCAAGTGATCAAGAAGCTGAAATCACACAGTCAGATATCTTAGTCTCTTGTAAGATTGCATGAGGCAGGTACCCAAGATTTCTACCATCTCATGTGCACAGAACTGGGGAGCTTCTTCAAGTTCATGCGGTTTGAGAGTATCCTCTCTGGCAGTTGTCTTGATGCCTTGGCTCCTCACCATGTAATCCTGCTCACTTACTACTTCACACTGTGATAGCTAGCATCTGAAAGGACAAGTCATAAAAGTGAACAAGGTTGACATTGTTGGTCTTGCATCCAAGTTCTAGCTTATTGTTTGTTATGTATTCTGCTTGTTAGACGTTAGTCACTCAATTCACCCTACACTCAAATAAAGGTAAGTACTGACTGCATTAATATTACAAAAAATATCCCCATGGAAATTACAGACAGTCAAGTCCGAGAACAGGAAATAGGTCCTTTAACTGTATACGTCATGTCTATAAATTCACAAATGAATCATATGAGATAATGAAATATGTGATATTTTCCCAATGATATCAGAAATGTCACAGTGATTCCTCATTCATTATTTCTACTCAATACTGTAGATTTTAACTATTGCAATATGAAAAGCATGAAATAATACAAAGATTATGTGATCAAAATAATATTGTTATTATATACAGATAGCACAAATAGATCACTCAAGAAAACACCAAGAAAAGAAATTTTAGCCTAGGGCAGAGCATATGCTTAAATAGTGAGAGAACCTGACTTCAATCTCCAACACTACAAAAATGAATAAATAAAAAAATCTACTCACAAATATATATACTAGCTTTAATATTTATATTAGCTTTAATATATATTAGGATCCCAGAGTAGAAGATATAACTATTACTGAAATGAATTAAAAAGAGATTGAAATAAATGGAAGGGTGTGTATAAATTTACTATTATAAATATACTATCAATTCTTTACTAATTAGAGGGAATTTGAGCCAAACTTACAGCACAATTCTTTTACTTTTAAAAAAATGTTCATTTTACTGTTTAATATATGTAAATATTTATGACATTAAAGAAGGAGATGATGAGTGGAAGATAGAACTACTTATATTATAATAGTAACTATATAAAATCAACAATGTGGTATCTGTTAGAAATGTATGCACAATCATGCACAGAACAGAGAGCCTAACAAATTCTTTATGTCTGACTGACAACAGTGATGGTGTTATTACTGCCACAATGGGCTACTGACTCTTTCAAAAGCGAATTGAAACAAAAAAAAATCTCGATCCCAACACACTAAAGTCACATGCACTCTTCTGAGCAGGCCATTAGTATAAAACGTGAATGAATAAAACCACAAATCAAATGCTCATGATTATTAGTGTATATAAGCCCACTGTAATGGATGAATAAAGTAGTATTTTATAGCTGGTAGTAAATATAAATGATTTACAACAACCATGAGTATTGACAGCTAGAGCAAAATACATTTAAGCATGACAAACAGTGTATGAAAGAAATTAGAAATGAGAATGTACTGGATAATTCCACCTGCTCAAATTTTGGAAGTATAATAATTTTAACCTATTATGGTAGAAGCTAGAGCTAATGGGCCAAGCAGTGATTTAATTAATACAGTTTCTGTTTGATTATTTCGGGTCTAAGCTAGCCAGGCAGCTGGGAAGAACAAGCAACTCACTCCAACAATGGGTGTAATATTAGCCTAAATTCTAAGTTCGTAATTATCTTTTCCTAGAGAATCTCTTCGCTGCCAGAATTGCATTGAGAATATTTTCAGTTAAATAGTATCTTTTCTTTATTTAATTATATTGCATAAGGAAGAATAACATTTGTTAACAATTGGGATAACACTGACTATTTTCTTTAATAAGCTTGACTTTTATTGCACTAGAAGAGTGAGATACATTCCTTATCCTTAGCCCAAGGCAAACTGAGCTTACCTGACTGATCTTAAGATTAAATCAGTATATCTACTTACAAGCAACACTGCCAGAACATTGATCTGATGATAAATAATGTAGCTTGCACTTGAAGGCCATGGAGGTTTCCTTTTTCAGCACCTTACAAATACAATTTTCTCAGTCCCCCAGAGAAGAGCATGAACAAATCACTAAAATGGAAAGACAGTGAGTTAAAAATAGAGATAAAACAGAATTGATAATTCTCACATTTTATCAGTTTTCTTTAGTTAAAAGATATGGGAATATTTTATATGATCTCTGTAATAAGTTGTTTTTCTTCAATATAAATATCATAAGGACATGAGTTACTCCTGAAGTTTATAAAATTTACAAACCAGAGCAAGGAAAATGATAGTCATACTGAACACACAAAATTTTTATGGAAAAGCTTTTAGGAAAGTTTTATATAGAACAAATATTTTTAATTACAGCATGACATAGAGAATTTAATGGTAACTGATAGTGGTTCCTACCTGTAGATATCAATCAGGTTACCTTGAGTGTAACTGAGACCTATAAATATGATAACTATCATACCCATGATTGTGCAACATGGTAAAGGAGATTTTGTAGATGCAATTAAGATACCTAATCAGTGGATTTGGGTGAACATGGTGAGTTCAGGGGAGCTGTTAAGAGAGACATAAAAATAATGAGTAAGATACTGCTGACGACCAATAGAGGACCCGCTAGAAGGGGGGGGGGCATATGGAAAAAATCTGATGGAAACTTCTAGTAGCTGTTCCTGAGTCTCAGCTGACAGCTACAAATGTTAGGAGGTGGAGGAAAAGAATAATATAAGGAGTAAACATGTGGAGCGATGGTTTCTGACAGTCATGCTTGTGTTTCAGTTTTAGAATGCCTTCTTATTAATGACAGCTACCATCATCCATGCTTTCTGTATTTTCAAATATAACTCTACTTTCTCTTACTTGTAACTGAATGCTTAATATGCTATTACAAATATTATTGACTAATTAGCTAGAATTTAATGAATCAGACCTAATATCTGAACTTGATCTGCTTAGAATGAAAGATTCTAAAATTTTCATTAATTACTTGATGAATTATCTGAATAAGGAGTGAAGGTTATATTCAAATGTAAATATGAAGCCTTTGTATAATCTTTTCAGCATTTGACTATAATTCTTCAAAATGAATGCAAAACAGCAACTATTATAATTCACCAGCGTCATGGTATAAGGTGTAGTGCCATATTTATATAGATAGTTAGAGTCAAATATACATTTATGTGACTTTTGAAGTAATTATATATCTCTTCTGCCAGCTAGGACCTGACTCACAAAATTTACATCATTACAAGTAGTACCTACCATGAATCTTACTGCAATTAGAAAGACAAAATTATTTAATAAACCACTAAAAGATGAATGTAGAAGCATTAGGTGAAATACTCCATTATGGTACTGCATTTAGTGAAGCTAAAAAGTATAATCACATGTTCTAACAGCAAATTTATTTACCAAAAAGAAATATCCAAATATTTTCAAAAAGGCTTTATTGTTGTCTCCTCTGGTGGTATGCTGTAACCTTCCTATTTATCAATTTCTTCACCATGAGTTTGAACTTCTTAGATTTTATATAATAGCTGTAAACATTGGATTATTATTATTATTATTATTCAATATATCATTCTACCCATAAACTTACACATTTAAAATGTACAATAAAAAATTTCAAGAATGTTTAGAGTTAAGTACACTAAAGAGGAAATCTCCACTTTAGTTTTCAGATCTAAAGCTTTCTTTTGTCATCTCTGCTTTCCATCTCTCTTCATCATTGTTCCACATCTGATTAAAGCAGATATCTCCTATTGCTCCTCTTTGACACCAGATGAAAGTATTCAAATGCTACAGAGAGAGTTCTGTGAGTAACAACTCTTATTTCTGATCAGCCAGAAAGCCAGGTCCACTTTCCTGCCCTCACTCTAATCACCTGGGCTCTGTTGCATAAGCTCTACATTTTCTAGAGAGTCTGCGGTATGAGAAATATGTTCTGTTATTACCTTCAGGTGTCCATTGTTCATCATCCTTCATACATAGGCCAATTACAGTGGCAGGTCGATCATAACATCTGCAGGACAATTATAAAATGTTGGATAGCTACATCATGTAATTGTAGATATTTAAAGCTCTTCAAAAGAAAACTTCATAGAATTCATAGAAATTTCCACCAGTTTCCTCCTATTCTCTAACATCTCCAACCTTGGGTGAATACACACAGACTTTATATCTATATATTTACACATTCTGCATTATCCATGCCATATTATCACACATTGTATAGCTATTTGTGACTCCTTTTACTTAGGAGAGTTATTTAGAAGTTCATCTATTCTTGTAGCGTGTGATACCTCAGACTTCTAATTACTCAGTGAAAACTGCATCCATATACTACATTTTGTATGATCATGTATTAAATTTTGAATATTTGGACTATTGTAAGTATTGGTATGAAAGTCATTGCACAATCTATGAAAATATGAGTCTTCACCTGTTTTAAGTATTTGGAACACACAGTTGTTCAATCCTATAGTAAACTGTTTTAATGTTTTCAGCAATCACTGAACTGTTTTCAAAATAATTTTCTTGCTTTGCAATCATAGTAGTATTGTGTAGCCTAATGCAATCTGTTCAGTGTGAGGGTACTTTTTATAGTGTATGCCTTGGAGTTTGCTTTGGCCTTTCTTTTATTTCTAGTTAATTTTAAGATTCATAGACACTGTCACTAAAATATTTTTCCATCACAATGTTTTGCTTATTTCATAGTAGAAAGGCAATGGTAGAGAATATGTTAGTCTTAATAGTAAATTAAAAGATGCTGCATTCAGTCCACTAGACTTTGTTGTATTGTATAATTCATTACTAACAGTAAGAAAGCAAAACAATGCAGGTCACAACAAATTTAATGTTCAGCTTCGAAGAAAAATGTATCAGAAGCCTGGCACTGTCGTAAAAATAGACAGGTAGACCAATAGAATAGAATAAAAAATCTGGAAATAAAATAGCAAAGCTATGCACACTTAATTTTTGGAAAAGAATGGAAAAACATGCAATGGAAAAAGAAAGCCTGGTCAACAAATGATGCTGATAAATCTGGTTTTCTACCTTAGAATAATTAAACCGGCTTCATATTTTTCCACTGTACCAAAAATAAATTCAGAATGGATCACAGACCTTAACTTAAAATGAAAAGCTGAAATACCTACAAGAAAACATGGGGATACTCTGTAAGACCTTGGTGTAGGTAAGGACTTTCTAAAGAGAACTTCAACTGCACAGGAAGGAGCCTCAAGTGTCAACAGATTGGGATGCCCATTGTTTAAAATTTTTTACACAGCAAAAGAAGCTATCAGCATAACAAATAACTTCCCCACGGAATAGAAAAAAATCTTTACCAGCAATATTTCAGACAAGGGGGTAATTTCTGGAACTTAAAATATTAAATTTTAAGTTGCAGGAGTTAAATGCCAAGGAAAGAAAACTGACCATCAACAAAGGAACTAATGAAGTGAATAGATTTTTAAAAAGAAACAAGCATTGACTGATAATAATTTTAAAATGTGTTCTATATCCTTAACCATCAGAAGAATATAAATTGAAATTTCTTTGAGATGTTACTGAAAGCCAGTTAGAATGGCTACCATGAAGAAATCTATAAGCAAATGTTGAAGAGGATATTGAGAAAGAAACCCTTATTCATTGCTGGTGGGAGTAAAAATTAGTACAACCACTATGGAAATCAGTTTGGAAGTTCTTCAAAAGCGCACTCATGGAACTACAATACGACCCACCTATTTCAACGCTGAGCATAAACCTGGAGCACTACATATCCTACTACACAGATATTTTCACCCTGATACTTACTACTGCTTCATTCATTAAGGCAAGGAAGCATCATCAACCTCATTGCTCATCAACAGAAGAATGAATAATGAAATCTGGTACATATGACAATGGAATACTATGCAATTCTAAAGAAAAATTTAAAAGCCTTGCAGAAAAAAAGTGATAAATTTAAGTATATGATATTCCTTCCCCAAAGCTCTGCCGTACTTCATTTTTTTCAGGTGCAGGCCACACCAGTCAGAAGAACAGATGAGTTATCCATCTACCAGACAAACTGCCCCACTCCCTAGATTTTGCTGCCCAAGTCCCATTCTACCACCCACCCCTCTCACCTCATTGGCAGCCTTAAGGCCAGGTCCTGACCCCAAGCCAAGAGGACTCCTGGTCCTCAGTTGCAGGCCATACCAGTCAGAAGAACATAGACCTTGCTGCAACAAAGGCCAAGATAACGACCAATAGGTCAGTTCCAAACTTGGATAGAGACTCCCTACTAGAACGAACTTCATGCTAGGTCCAGAAATCCAGGCCACAAAGCCTAGATCAAAGAGGCAACAGAAACCAAGGAACGCAGACAAACTCAGAACTTAGAAACTAGATGTAGTCATTCCAAACCCAGATGCCTAGAAGCCATTGTAAGAATACAACAAACAAACCCAAAATATTAATGGTGTGTATTTCAACACCCAGTTCTCACCCATGGACAAGTCTTCTGGACAGAAACTGAACAGAGGAATAACAGAAATAACAGATGTTTTGATTGAAACGAACATAACAGTTATCTGCAACACAATTAATAAACAGTCAGTAGTGGTGCACTCCTTTAATCCCAGCCCTAGAGAGGAGTATAAGACGGGAGGAGCTCACAATCTCATTCTCAGATTCCCGGAGGCGTGATGGCCGTTTTGGAATGAGGTAGAGCTAAGAGACAGTGGCTAACTGTTTTGTTTTCTGACCTTTAGATTGAACCTCTACTTCTGGCTCTGTTTTTTTTTTTTATTAATTGTGCTACAGATATCTATAAGACATTTTATCCAAACACAAAAGAGTAAGGGCAAGGACAAAATAAAGAAAAAAATTAAAGAATTACTATAATTAAATGAAAATGACTGCACAACATACACAAACTTATTGGACACAATGAAAGCGGTGCTAAGAGGAAAGTTCATAGCACTGAGTTCCTTCAGAAATTCGAGAGCTCTCACACTGGTGACTGAACAGCACACCTGGAAGCTCTAGGACAAAAAGTAGAACCCACACATGAGATGGCAGTAAATAAACTCAGGCCTGAAATTAATACAATAGAAACCAAGATTGCAATACAAACAACCAATGGAACAAAGAGTTGGTACTTTGAGAAAATCAGCATGATAGATAAAACTTTATCCAAACTCACTAAAAGGTGAAGAGTGGATATGTCAATTAACAAAATCAGAAGTGAAAAGAGGGACTTAACAACAGGCACTGATGAAATACAAAGAATCGTTAAGTTTATACTCCAAAACCTGCACTCTACGAAACTGGAAAATCTAGAAGAAATGGACAAATTTCTTGATAGATTATACTTACCAAAGTTAAATCAAGTTCAGATAAGCAATTTAAATACACCTATATCCCCCTCCCAAAGAATATAGAAGCAATCATTAAAAGTCTTTCAACCAAAGAAAGTCCTGGGTCAGATGGTTTTAGTGCAGAATTATATTAGCCTGTAAAGAAGAGCTAATACCAATACACCTCAAATTATTTCACAAAAAAGAAACAGAAGGAACATAGCCAAATTCATTTTAGGAGGCCACAGTCACCCTGATACCCAAACCGCACAAAGATTGAACAAAGAAAGAGAATTATAGTCAAAATTCCCTCATGAACATTTATCTCAGTTGAGGTTTCTACTGCTGTAATGAAAGAAGGCCATGAAGCAAGTTGAGGAGGAGAGGATTTACTAGGCTTACACTTCAGCATTGCTGTTCATCACTGAAGGAAGTCAGGACAGGAACTCAAACAGGGCAGGATCTCAGAGGCAGGAGCTGTTGCAGAGGCAAGGAAGGTGAGCTGCTGACTGGCTTGCTTCCCCTGGCTTGCTCAGTCTACCGTCTTATAGCATCCAGGATCAAGATCCAAGGGATGTCACCACCCATCATGGACTAGGCCCTCCCTCCCTCCATCACTAAATGAGAAAATGCCTTACAGCTGGATCTCATGGAGGCATTGCCTCAACTGAGGATCCTTCCTCTCTGATGACTCCAGCTTGTGTCAAGTTGACACACAAATCCATCCACTACAGCATTGATGCAAAAATGCTCAATAAAGAGAAGTAGCTCTGTTCCAGGTCATGCACCTGGCAGGGGTAGTACTCAACCAAAACCTCCTCAGGTTCTATAGCCTGCAACTATGGCTCAGCAACAGCAACAGCTCTTCACCATGCCATGTGGCTAGTGGGGGCAGAACTCAATCAACATCACCCTCTGTATCAGGAAAGTTGGAGAACATTATGGTGAGCATGTACTGCGTGGAGACATAGAAGACAAAGAGAGATGGAATGGTTTCTGGGCTAGGATACAGGCATATCTGAAGATGTAGGAGTGACGAGGAACAGGCTATCATGAGTAACCTGCTTGCTGCTGATGTCCAGGGTGATGTTTGGGCCTCGGTTTTTGCCAAGGTCCAATCTAGGTCCTGAGCACTGTCTCAACCAAGAGATCTAGGCTCATGTCTGTGGCTCCTGTTCCCACTGAAGGCCTTACAGAGGCCTGTGGTCTGTGCCACTCCCTGGGGCCATTTTAGCATCTGAGGGCAATGCTGGCATCTGGGGGCATGGTGACATTCGGGCCTGGACTGATGCTGAGGACCATGTCTGGGTCCATGGTGCTACCATGGATAGGATTTGTGTTGATGTCCCGTGGCCCATGGTGCCACTAAAGGCCACAGGGATACCAAAATTCTAGGCCTCGACTTGGGACCATATTGATGTCTGAGGGCTATGCCGTTGCTGGTCACATGACAATTTGGGTAGCCAGCACTATCACCTGGGGTCCAGTTATCATCTGAACCAGGGCTACTCCTAAGGAACATGTCTGAGTCTGTGGCCCTACAGTAGCCAGGGTCTGTGTTCATGTCTGTAAATCCTGATATGACAAAAGGATATGCTAATGCTGGGGGTCTGGGCTACCACTTCGAGCCATGCTGGTGTCTGAGGGCCACACTGCTATAGAGGACATGCCTAACCGTGTGGTCTACACTGCCACCTGGGGCCATTGTAACATTCAAGCTCAGATTGCACCATAGAATCAGGTTTATATGTGGTCCTACCACAGCTGGGTTCTGTACTGATATCTGTAGCCCATGTTGCCTATGTTGCTTGTGGTCTAGGCCACCACCTGTGGTCAGGTGGGTATCCAGTGGCCATGCTGCCACCAGGGCCTTGCTAATCTGAGTGGCCTGCACTGTCACCTGGGGCCATGACGTCATCCAGGTCAGGGATACTGCTGAGGACCATGCTCAGCTGGCTCTGCCCTTCTCTGGCTTTGGGGTAGCTGGCCCTGCACCTCACTAAATTCAGTAGGAGAACTGAGCCCTCCCCCTTCACATCCCACCCTACCTGCTCCCCCCCAACTCCACAATCAGGATAGATGGCCCCACCCCTTACTGTAGGTATGCATGGGTGTGCAGCAGGTGAACCGGCCCTGAGAGCATTGTGAACAGCAGAGCTGACCCTGCCTCCCTTCACCTGCTAGCTGGTGGCTTGGTGAAGGAAAGATGCCTCCACCATCCCTTGCTACCCTAGGCTGGGGAGAGGACTGGCCCCAAGATCACTAGTTAGAGAGCTAGCTCTGTCCCTCACAGACTGTAGCACACAGGAGAGCAGTCCCTGTACCCTGGCAGACCAGCACATTTCGGCGAAAACTGGTGTGTGTATGTGTGTGTGTGTGTGTCGGGGGGGGCACACGCAGGTGAGCTGGCCCTCAAAGCATTAGAGCAGGAGAACTTACCCCCAACACTGCCTGGAGGTCCTGAACCCAGGGATGATGTATAGGATAGGAGCAAACACAACAGGACTGTCAAAAAATGTCAATAAGGTGATTTCTAACGATATTCTGCTATAGTCATAGATTGTTTCCTAGCCCAGCTGTCATTAGTGAAGCTTTATCCAGCAACTGATGGAAACAGGTGCAGAGACCCACAGTCAAACATTAGGGCAACTTGGGAAATCCTGCGTAAGGGGAGGAGGACGGGTTATAGAAGCAAGAGGGGCCAAGGACACCATAAGAAAATTCACAGAATCAATTAACATGGGGTCATAGGGGCTCAGAGAAACTGAGAGAGTCTCACCAACCATAGAGCCTGCTTGAGACTGACCTAGGCCTTCTGCATATTTATTACAGCTGTGCAGGTTGGTCTTCTTGTAGGACTCCTAACTGTAGGAGCAGGAACTGTCTCTGACTCTGTTGCCTGCTTCTGTACCGCTTCCTCCAACCTGATTGTCTGGTCCAGCATTAATAGTAGAGGAAGTGCCTAGTTTTACTGCAACTTGATGTGCTATGGCCAACTGATATACATGGGAGGCCTGCCCTTTCCTGAAGAGAAAGTAGGAGGAACAGACAGGGGGATGAGGGAGAAGGGAAGATGGGGAGAAGGGCTGCCAGGGGAAGAGAAAGGAAACTCCTCCAGGGATGTAAAGATCAAATAAGATAAAAAAAAGCAAAATGAACAACAACAACAACAAAAAAAAACACATAAGTTGGGAGAGGTATGTTTTGGGAGGTGCTGAGGGGTTAGAATGGGGGTGAATATGAATAACATTATGATGCTTTATTCATTTTCAGAGAAGAAAAGTAAAAATTAAAATTAAACTGTACAACTTGAAACAAGGTCATATTATTTCCTAAGTAAAATTCTAAGTCCACATGTATCCTAGACTCTGTGTGTGTGTGTTTGTGTGTGTGTGTGTGTATGTGCGTGTTTGTGCGTGTAACCAAATGTATATGTGGGTATTATAGTATAACACATAGAAAGGAGAATAAAAAAGGGTAAATATTAGGTGATAATGAAGGGAAAATTCAGGTTACAGATGCCTGACCGATGAAAGAGAATGGAAAACTAATTATTTTTCTAGTTTTAAGTCTGCCATAGACTTTTCATTTTTTGTAGTAGATAAAAACCTGAGAGTATCAGAGAAACGTAATCTCTAGTGTGAAGCTCCACAGCTGCAGATCGCCTGCTCTGGTTGTTGAATTCATTGAGATGAACAGAAGCTTAGTTTGATAATCTCATTGTGTGATTTTTGTCAAGATCTTCAAAATAAAGTCTTAATTACTAAAAAAGAAAAACTTTGGGATATATTGGTGATTATTATTCACAGTGAGAGATATTAACATAATTTGCTGAAAAATATTCACAGAGTAGTTAGTGCTCTATATGATGAACACTAAGTTATTTAAGTCTACTTTTCATTTCCTTGTATTTTCCTATGAGGTGTTATACATTTGTCCAAAGCAGACATTGGTATTCTAAGAATGTTTGTGTTCTTTCCATACAAATTAATGCAGTGTACTGTAAAAAGTAGATTTTCCTTTATTTTTATTATAGTAAACTTGTGAATCAAATTTGATCAGTGTTATTTCAATACAGTTTTCTTCAAAGGGTACCAAATGCTCTTTGATCAAATGGAGAATGATCAAAGTCCAAGCTCTTTTAAATACCATGAAAGTACTGGATAAAGTGCTCTTTTTTCTTTCTCCTTGAGTTGTTTCTTTGATGATCCATTTTTTTTTATTAAAAAGCAAAGAGATACAAGGTAGAGTGGAGGCAAGAAGAAGCACAGAATGATACTCATTACCAACCTTATCAAGACTGAAAATGCAGCATTTTTACATCAAAGGCATCACCAATCTGTAGGTCTGTATTCCCTTCTCTTCGGATGCACAGTTCTCTCTCTTTTTTTTATGGCTAAATGTCCGTGTTTAGATCCTCCTTTGAATTAAGATCATCTTAAAATGAAATGAATTTTTGAATTTACAAGTGCTAATGCTCAGGAAAAGTTTGGTTTTTACTAGGTGGATTGTAAGAATATTATATTAGAGTGCCAACCACAGTTCTCAGGAACTCTCTCCCGCTCAGAATTGTCCACTTGTGATCCTGAATATCTGTGCTGATACCCTGCACTTTTATATCATCATCAGACGCAATTTGGCTAGCAAAGTTCATTGAGATGCCTTTACAAAGCTAGCTCACCTTAAATTTACAAAATACTTTATCCAGTTTGTGGTTTTCCTACATAGCAAAAAATCACTTCATTCTCTTCCCTAAAGACATATATGAACCTTCAATGGGACAGTTTATATTACAAAGAGATGAGTAATCATCCTAACTATAATAGATGGAGGAGAACTATGTGTACCATTTTAAAAGACATATGTCAATTACAGATGTTTCCAGTACTGAAACTGACTTAAATTCTTCTAAGTGATTTAGGCCATGTCCATGGATATAGTGTTTGTGGAATGAGATGAAAACCTTACATATCCAGTTTTTAGAACAGAGCATTGTGGCAAGCATGGCAGCATTGTGCTAACAATCGTTAAGAGCTACATCCTGGTCCACAGGCAGAGAGAGGGAGACTGGGTGTGGCATGAACTTTTGAAAGTTCAAAACGTACACTCATTGATTCACTTCCTCCAACAAGTCCACGCCTCCTAATCCTTTCAAGCCTATCAAACAATGTCATTCACTGGTGACCATGCATTCAAATATATGAGCCTATGGGGGAGGGTCATTCTGATTCAAACCACCAAACTGCATTTGCCAAAAGTAATGAACCGATTCTGACACATTCTTTTTTTTTTTTTTTAATATAATATCTTTATTTATGCTGAAAAGATTTTTTTTCTTTCAAACATAGACATTTCTTTTTTCCTTTGAGCCTTAGGCACATCCAGAGGCAGTGAGGACAATTTATAAGAATGCAAATCAGAAATCAAAATTCACAATATATGTTTTCCTATCTATTTTTTCCTATATCAAAGACAAGCCTAAACCCTTCTGTACTGGGTTTTTACACAATTGTAAAAATCCTTTAACTCATCTCTAACCGAATGCTACGAGGAGGATTCACGTATGAATCTATACAGTGATTTTTCTCCCTTGTGCTCTGTGACTCTTTTGCGAATCCAGATAGTTGGAACATTTTTTTCTGTTTTATGTATGTTATGGGGTTTGTGGGCAGTTTTGAAATGATAAAAGCCTTACTGTCCTCTGCTCAGGCTTTATGTCTTCACTCTTGCCGCAAGAATGTAACAAGATCCAAACAAATTTAGTTTCAGAGTTTTCATGCAAATTCTTAGCTATAAATATTCAGCC